>APFE030224569.1:3579-104658 GCA_000404065.3 Pinus taeda | reverse complement strand
GTAACAAAGCCCTTTTTCTCATTTTTCTTCCAATTTTTGTGGTGTAACCCTTGTAGGTTGTGGAAGGCTAGGAGAAACAACACTTCCATCTTTATAGTTGTGAGGGGTAGACTTCTTTGTTGCCATAATTTTACTTTCCACTATGTAACAAATTCCTTTTACTATTTCCAATTGTTGTGGTGTTTCTCTAAAGGTGTTGCTCTTTGTATCCTCATAATGTGCTATCATTTCCTATGTGAAAATTGACCACGTAACAAGTTGTTTACGAGAACAAAGCCCTTTATACCATAAAAATTGATCCGGTTCTAAATATGAAGATGCAATACATACCTTTTGTAACAGTGGTACACCATGTAGATCAAAATATTGCTCCATCTGAAGTATCCAACTTACCGGATCCTTGCCATCAAACTTCCTCATCTTGTTTTTTCTTGATTTTAGGAGCTCGATCTTGAAATGCCTGTAACTCTGTATTTTCAGATCTTTAAGTTCTAAAATTACGAACTGCGTCCTCTTTTTAATGCCACAAGTCTGATCCAAATTGGATTCTCCAAGGAAGAGTTATACCAAATCTCCCACAATGACCTGATTATAGACTAGTTCAGTAGAGCGAACTTGTACGACGTGTCACATGTCACTGTTTCAACCTCTAGCTCTAAAAAATATACACAAGAAACTATAGTCCATCCTCTTTCTGTACCTTCTTATGAAATTTCAATCTGATGCTCAAAGAGAAAGTTATGACGATTTTCCCTAGGTCACATGTTTGGAATGTAATTCATGAGTTTGCAAAAAGACCAACTTCCTCAAACCATATCTCCGCAAATATAGCGCCAAAAGCTTTGAATTCAGACCCGAGGTTCAACGCAATTTCGTCTCAAATGGGTTTTTTTTTCTTCTGAAACGTCGCAGGAAAAAAAAAAGTAATAGCGAAAATTTCACGATGACCTATTTGGAGCAGCAAAACCCTAGAGTCCAAAGCTCTGATACCAAATGTTACGAAACCAGCTCACAAAAAGATAGAAAAGATAGTTGAACGCCTTAGAATCTAGCCTCTTCAAGGGGGAAACCTCTTTTAAATTACACAAATGAACAATTCTTGGATGATACAAATGAAAAGACCTCCTTTCTATATATAGGAGTCTAAGGGGTCATAATATAATCAAAGTCGACATAACAATAATAATGTAAGGGCACAATAATAACAGTAGTGGGCTTCTATGGGGCACAATAGTAACAATATGGGCACTACATGGGTACATCAATATAATAAGGGGGTTGTACTAATAACAATAAGGGGTTATACTAGTAGTATAGGGGCCTAGCACACAGTGGTATTCATCATGTGTACTCACTGAAGATTTTCCACAACTAGGCAACTTCATACGAGGTCATACTCGTAGTTATGTATCTGGTCTTGGCGGTACTTATAACAACCAATTTCTGCTTCCTGCCCATCCATGATATCGAAGCAGAACCCAAAGAGAACCAACACTGAGAAGGGCTCTAATGATCCTCCACACTACCTGCCTGGTCAGCATTCGAATAGTCATGCAGTTTTCATATTTCCAACAATGTATCTCAATCCATGAGAGATTGTGCCCCGAAGATATCTCAGAGGATTCTTGACACCAATCCACTGAGGCTCAACCAAATATGATCTCACCATGCTAACTTCAAAACATATGTCTAGAATCCAACTCCCTCTTACTTCTGCAAATGAGAGAGTCTGCACCTGATAGAAATAGTTCGTCCGCATAAGTTGCTGGTATGAGAGGTCTATCATCCACAACCTTCAGGTAATGGTTTGGATTGGTTTCACTCCTAGTGAATCTCAGCTTCATCAAATAGCTATCAATCCTCTCATACTACGCCCGGGGTGTTTTCCTTCAAGCCATAGAGGGCTTTCTTCTACCTGTGTACATGAGATTCCCGTTCATGAATCTCAAACTCCATGGGTTGTTCCAAACTTGTGGACCTGCTACATGGTCCCCTTGTAAGATTTTTCTTTGGTACATTTCAAACATGTACTTTCATGCTCTTTTTGAATTCAAGCTTCCTTATCATCATCTGACTCACAGACCTCCAATGTTGTGTCAATGGACATGATCCCCAGTGTATTTCCTGCAACTTGACACAACCCTGAACTCAAAAACATCTTTGAAAAATCTATTTTCAAACATGTACCTTTCCATCGATGAGTGCCACCCTGAACCTTTGACTTCCGTTACTGAAATGGATACCAAGTTCTTCTTGCGATAAGGTACATAAAAGTGTTTCTGTAAATGAATCGAGTTACCCTCATTCAATTGAGGGATGACATTCCCAACATCCTTTACGGGATAGGTGGCATTGGCTTCAAGTATAATCTTATGATTATTTATCCGATGAAGTGCCTTAGGTTCCCTGCTTTCTTTGAAGAGTCGACCATTTCTCCTTGATGAACTGTATTACCTGTCATTCCCTTGAACCTGGAATGATTTGTATATCTTCATCAAGAGAAGTATCTCTGCCATTCAAACACTCCTACGCATAACGGTTGAACTTATTGAAACCAAGGCATCTGCCTTTCCTTCCATCCTTGGATCCGAACTTCCCAATGAAGTGATCTTTAGATGGGTCATCAGAAACTTCTGTTATGCCATTTTGATAATATGCTTAGCTTCTGCTTCACCCTTTGTGAACTTAGAAGAGAGATTTAGAACCCATTGATCCTTTTGTCTTGTCCCTATTGTCTTCGGTGATTGCTCTTTCACTCTTGCTTGGGCATTATCTTCGCCTCAGCTCTGATACCATGTTATTTTTAGATATGTTCTATGCGAGAGCAATTTATTTAAATTTTCATAGTTAGCAATCACATTAGCGTTAAAGTAAATTGCAGATAGAACATAAATATAAATCGCAGAAGACAAGCCAAGACAAGAGGACACAAGATGTGGCGCTAGCCAGGAACAAACCCCACAATGTGGGGAAACTCTTGATCAATTCTTCTTTTATGTTCTTCAAAGTTCAGCAGAGAAAGAGAGAGAGAGAGATACTACATTTACAACATAAGTCAACACATAGATCATTTTGTATAATCATGAGATCAGTTGAAGACATTTTTCTTCAACTGATTCTCGAAGGTGATGGCTTCACCTATTGCAGTGTTGCATTTGGTCCACTTGCTGCACCACTGCATACGGCACCATGCTGCACTAATCATGGTTATCATCATGCTGCCCATGTCCATGATCTTATCCATCATCATGCTACCCATCATCATGCTGAGATCCTCATTGTTGCTTCTTTATCGTATCCATGAGATCTACCTGAAAGTTTGTTCTCCATTACTGTACTTTTACTTAACCACAAGTGCTTGAGCCATTGTACTTATCACTGACATTGTTATAATGATACCATCTAGATCTTTTCCATGACTGGTATGCCGAGACTGTAGTATGCTGGGAGAGAATGTTATGCCCAGACTACAACCATTCTTTGTTGCCATTCTTTATGTGAGAATGTCGAGACTCCAACTCACTGCGGTGACACCATCCACTACTCCATGAGGTTGTGACTGCACCTTAAAACCAAACTAGGTGCAGTCAAACCCTACTGCGGTTCCTTTCTTTGTGACTGTGGCTCAGTCTGGTTCACTGTGACTCCTTCCTTTACTGACTGTGGCTTACGGCGACTCCTTAATACAACTTCATGCCTTGACTGTGGCTTCCCATATGACAGCATATAAGTGCCTCATGAACAATGTTACCACGACTGTGTTTGAACTGCGTGTAACTGTCACCATTACTTGCGTATGAGTAGCGTATATATCTCTGCATGAACAACGTATGACCAGCATGTAAACAAGTATTTATATCTGCGTTGAATATCATCTATGATCTACGTAGAGGTATCATCAATGACCAGTGTATCTTGAACAGTGTATAGGGTTGACCATGAACATCGTATGAGAAGACTTATGAACAGTGTATAAGAAGTCTTTAGGAACAACGTGTAAGATAGCTTCATTTACTGCGTTGAGATGCCTTTATGACTGCAGCTAGGTCTCCATAACTGCGTACAAGGTCTTCCATTCTAGCGTATGAGATATCTCCATTTGAAAATGTATAGGTGTCTCTGTTTGCTGCATAGATCAACCTACGGCTATGGCATCACCATAAGGCCAGCATATTACTCTTGGTATCTCACTCCTTCTCCAAAAACCCAAGACGTGGAGAGGAGGAGATCACTCAAGAATGTGTGTTCAAATGACATCAAATCCTCATCTATTTATACCAAAGACATATAGGTTGAATAGACATGATGTTTGGGCTTCTAGATCCTACATAGGAGCTGGTCGGCTTGATTATCAAAATAAATTCATATCTCCATAAATACTTATCGGAATCAGATGATCTTAGGATCAATCCTACAGCTCTCGACAAGAGGGATCCAATAAAAATATCAGTTGTCATAAATAAGCTGACCCACATGGAGTTTTGCCCTAGTTTCCAATTTTAACATTCTTCTGTCCCTTTCTCAACTTCACACTTTTTCAGCTTCCAACTTCAGAAATCGAACCAGGTGAGAGAGAATGAGATGCTCCAAATGAACTCAAAATTCATTGTGTTTATAGCCTTCTAGGGAGGTCAAATTACTTATTTTTAGGCTGACTTGATATTCTTGAGGCCAAGTTGGTGTGGAGGAGACTAAATTGATTTTTTACTCAAAAATATTCATTTTTACATTATTTGAAAGCCCAATAAGGGTCTCTTTTAATGTACAATGACTCTAATGAATCATAATAAATCCTAGAAGTCCTCAATGGGGACTTTGACCTAAAATATGATGACGCAAGCATGAAACCCATGCTTTAATAATTCATAATAATATTAAAAATATTTTCTTCATTCTTTTGATAAGTACATCTCAAATACATTTATGAAGACCAAACCTCGTTACATATTTCAACACCTCATGCTCCTGCTATCTCACCAAAACCAGTCAATAGATCACATAAGAAAACCAAAACATAAACAACCAGGGCTTTCTGGATATTAAACCACATCCACCCTCAGGCTACTGTGATCACACCAAAACCAGTCAAGGGATCGCTAAGCCCAAACAATCTTGTATGCCTCAGAATTTCTTAACTAATACCTTGAGGAATTTTCTTGTCTCCACCCATCTATTGAGGGCTCCCAAATATTAAACTATCTCCACCCCCAAACCTTGCGAATTTTCCTAAGACCACCTCACATAGGTTTAAAACCATCAGGAAATCCAAATATCAACTGAATAAAAGAACCCCATCCAATCCAAGGGATCAGTAAAGTGATAAAAATTCAAAGTGTTAAAAAGTGCTTGAAATGGTTCCAAAGTGTAGAGATCGTCAACCTGAATCCAACATAACTTGAATCACTCTAAATCGAGGTCATATGCTCCTGATATCGCATTATTTTCATTTTCCCAAACATGTAGAATATTTGTAGGTTGGATGCAAGACTGTTGACTAGGCAGTCTATACACTAGTTAGGCAGGGAGACTAGGCAAGTCTGACAGTACCTCATAGGCCAATGGAAGACTTCCATGTGTCCTCATCTAAATGGTTCGATTTGGAAAGTTCTGATTGGTTATTGGAATTTAAGTGGACCAATGGTGGGATGCCACGTGACCCAAGGATTCCATGTGGCACCCCAGTACTGTACAAAATTTTGGTTAAGGGTCAAACTGGTCTCCATAGGAATAGAACGGGCATCCTCATGCACAAAAGTCAAGTTCCTTACCAATAGGCCACAGGGTGTTACTTAACAATCATAGCCGCGAATATCCATTTGAATTTTCGATGGTTAAATATTTGGGGAAAGGGTCGAGCTAAGGCCCTGGCCCCTGGTCACTCCAAAACCCATGAGACTGTAGGCGGAGAAACCAAGGGCTTAGGGCTTAGCCCCATCCCAAGATATAACCACATATTATATGACCAAAGGTGGATCAGAACAGGGTGCTTGGTAGACGGGTGTGGAGATTTGGGGTCTAGCCCCAAGTTGTATGGCATGTGAAATAGTATGTCAAAGACTGGGGGCTATGCTAACAGGGGTGGGCGGTTAGCCCTAGCCCCTGGGTGCATGGCACCACATTACTCTAGTTTTATGCCAAAAGGCGTTATTGGGCATTTAAACGACCTAAAAAATTTCACTGAACTGGAGGGAATCTCACTGGCGTAGGGCGAAAATCGCGATTGGCGGTCCCTGGAATGGAAAAATTTGTAGAACAGTTAGCAGAGTAATCCAGTTTGTAGAGAAGTTAGGAAAAAAACTTCTC
The DNA here is from genome assembly GCA_000404065.3 of Pinus taeda. Taxonomy (NCBI): domain Eukaryota; kingdom Viridiplantae; phylum Streptophyta; class Pinopsida; order Pinales; family Pinaceae; genus Pinus; species Pinus taeda. Next base: position 98,355 of record APFE030224569.1, on the reverse strand, counting down.
TAGAGCATAACTTCTTCAGTTTTTGGCCAATTACATCCCAACAGGAGCTCAACTTGGTGTACTTTACTCTTTTGGAGCCATTGGAAACATAATTTATACATTCTGAGTAATGTTTGGAGCTATTGCAGACATAATTTATACATTCTAAGCAATGTAAATCCATGTAAACACAAATTTGAGCACTTGATGAAAGAGGCCCAACATTGGAAGTTGGACCAGGAGATGTAACCCAGAAGAGGGTGGACTCCTTTATCATTTTGTTGTCTTTTGTTTCTCCATATGGTATATTTTCTCTTCTTTTATGTTGTTGATTGAGTTTTAAAACCATTATTTTATGTGCTTTTTCAAAGTGATCCATTGCCTAAAAGACATAAAAAATTACTTGCAAATCTTCCTATCACCTTCAAGTTTGTATAACAGACCACCATCACACCATGGTTATCTAAAAATGGAAAGGCAAGGTTGAGACGACTGTCACACCTGGAAAAACCCCTGCCGATGATAGCAAAAGAACCAAATACATACATGCATGTACCATGCATTCAATAACCGGATAGGAAATCACACATGCAGCATGTTACCTACAAGTCTTCCTGTTAAAACTGTTTTACCCAACTCTTCCTTGATTATCATTTTCTTCCCTTGTCCTTCATTTTCCTTCCTTTACTATCTTTCTCAAATGCTAGAGTGCTCCAAGAATGCTCTAAGTGTGCAATAGGATGAGGGAATAGAGAGAGTTCAAATTTGAACTGACAAAAGGTTGTGAAATGATCCTCATAAGCCTTTTTATTATTAAGGCCTATATTTTATTCATTTTCCTATATTTTTCCTTTAATTTCCCTCTCATGCAAATATGTGATCTTTCATCTCCCTTTTCTCCTATTTTCCTTTATTTTCATAAATAAAATGTCAATTAATATCTCTTTTCCTTTTTCAATTCCTTTTTCAATTTCCTTAGCCATAATAAAACAAATGAACACCCACCAGGATGTTTTTCCCCACATTCATCTTGGAATACATGTCCCATGACCTTGGTCTTATTTTTCCTTTATTAACTTTATTATATGAATTTTTAACTCGGGCCTATTACAGACCCATCCCCCTTAGGGTAACAACATCTTTGGTGTTCTATGACACCTATGACCAACAAGAGTGATGGAAACCAAAACATACTACCTATGGAGCTTTATAACTTAGCTCGATGCAGTATATACAATGAACAACCTGCTTAAAAGTAAAACCAACATGAAAAACATGACAACATGACAACCATACTACTTATCGGAGATTTATAACATAGCGCATTGCAGTATTTATAATAACATTCATACATAACCATGTACATATACCAAAACTCCTTAGTTGGAAAACAATGAAGGATACATAGTATGCATCTGATAAGTCATCTCCCATGTGGCTTCATTGGGCCCAAAGTGCTTCCACTACACTTTAACTTGCTCAATTGCTTGGTTCTAGAACATGTGTTGTCTACGCTATAGTATGCATTGAGATTCCGACTGGAATTTTCCTTCTGGATCCACCTGCAATGCAAATCATTCAATCACATGATCAACATATTTCACATGCTTCTTAAGAAATGACACATGGAAAAAATCATGTACTTTCACTATCGAAGGTAGTGCAAGTGTGTAGGTCACTAGTTCAATCCTCTCAAGGATATCGAAAGGCCCGTAATACTGAGGTGCCACCTTGGCACATGACACAATAATTAAGGAGCTCCTCTTAGGCTTGATGCGCAAGTATATATGCTCCCCAACCTAAAACTCCTTAAACACCACGTGTTGATCTACATTGTTGCCTTTATATTCTTCTTGATAACATGCGTTTCATGTTCCATTTCTACTAACATGTCTAGTACAATTAGTATCATATTCACTGGATCACTCCAACTAATAGGAGTATTACAACTCTGCTCATAAAGTGCCTCAAATGGACCCATCCTCAATGACTCATGATACCCATTCTTGTAAGAAAACTCAACTAGTGGAAGATACTCCTCCCACCTCCTATGTTGGTGCATAACATACATCCTCAACATGTCCTCAAGAACCCTGTTGACCCTCTTGTCTTTCCATCTATCTTTGAATGATTAAGTTGTACTAAAGGCCAACTTTGTAGCCAAAATTGCAAACAACACCTTCCAAAACCTGGAAGTAAACTTAGCATCTATGTCGGATACAATCTTCTTAGGAATACCATGCAATCTCACTATCTCTTTGATGAATACCTGAGCTACCTCACTAGCTAAATTAGTAGACTTCACTAAATTGAAGTGAGCTACCTTGGTCAACCTTTCAACCACAACCATAATGGAATCATGTTTTCTAGATGTCATCTGTAAACTTGTGATGAGATCCATGGAAATGACCTCCCATTTCCACTCTAGAATCATAATCGATTGTAGTAAACCACCTGGATACTTGCACTATGTGTTTACATGTTAAAAATCCAAACACCTTGTGATGAACTCAGCTACCTCGTTCTTTAGATTCGGCCAGTAGTAGAATTTATTCACCACTATTAAAGACTTCTGACATCCTAATTGACCTCAATACGGCTTAACATGAAATTCTCTCAAGATAAGTTTCTTGAGATCACTATTGTTCGACACATAAATCTTGTCCCTAAATCTCACCAAACCATTTTCCTTGAGATGATAGTCCACATCATGTTCATCTATACCCTATTACTGTAATCTATGCTTAAGCTCCATTTACCTGTTATCCTGTTGTCATGTCTGAAAGATCTTATTCTGTAAAATCTATCCCATATAAAATCATAGTTGTTATGTGATTTACCTGCACTCTTCTACTAAGATCATCTGCAACCATGTTCTCCTTACCCGTAATGTACCTGATGTCAAAGTTAAACTCACTAAGCGTGGTCAACCATATAGCTTGCCTAACATTCAGATTAGGTTGGTCAAATAAGTACCTCAATCCACTGTGATCACTCATCAATACAAACCTCCTACCAAGAATATAATGACTCCACATCTTTAATTCATGAATGATCATTGCTAACTCAAGATCATGCATCACATACTTTTGTATGTGCTCATTCATTTTTCTTGACTCTTATATTGCCACTTGTCCTTCTTACATCAGGACTCCACCAAGTCTCCCCTTTCAAGCATGTGTACACACCACAAACTCTTTGTCTAGATCTGCAATCTTTAGAACTGGAGAATTTGTAAGAAATTGCTTCAACTGCTCAAAATTGGTCGCGCATTCCTTTGTCCATTGAAATTTCTTTCCTTTCCTCTACAAAAATGTAATAGGATAAGTAATTTGTGAGAAGTTCTTGGTGAACCTCTTGTAATAACCTGTTAACCCCATGAATGATCTGACCTCATCCACATTCCTAGGAGTAGATCATTCCATGATAGCTCTGATATTTTATGGATCCACTATTATACCTTCCCTGGAAACCACATGTCCCAAGTAATGTACCTCTATCTGAAAGAAATTGCACTTACTAAGCTTTGGATACAATTGATGCTCTCTCAATAGTCTTAACACTACTTCCAAGTTTTTTGCATGCACTTCTGCATTCTTAGAATATATCAATTATATCATCAATGAATACTATCATAAACTTGTACAAATAAGGATGTAACACACTATTCATCAAACACATTAAAGTAGTTGGAGCATTAGTCAAACCAAAAGGAACTAATACAAACTCATAATTCTCATACTTGGTTCGGAAATTAGTCTTCTATATGACCCCTTCTTTGATGTGTACCTGATGATATCCTGATCTCATATCAATCTTTTAGAACATGGTTTCTTCCTTCAACTGATCGTACAAGTCATCGATCCTCGGAAAAGGGTACATTTTCTTGATTTTCACCTTATTCAACTACGTGTAATCAATGCATCACCTAAGAGTACCATCCTACTTCTTCACAAATAACATTGGTTCACCCCAAGGCGATACACTTGGCCTAATGTATCCCTTGTCAAGCATTTCCTTCAACTGCAATTTCAATTCCACTATCTCTGGAGTGCTCATCCTATAAGGTGCATTTGAAGTTGGTGTTTCCCCTAGTACCAACTCAATAGAAAATTCTACTTCCCTGTGAGGAGGTAACTCTGAAATCTATGCTGGAAATACATCCTAAAACTACTGCAAAACATGATACCTCTTCAAGACCTTTGCATCTTCAACAACCTTACCTTTATAACTGGAAACATGCATTGCAAAAAATACACACCATTTCTTGTAATTGCACTTTTCTTGCATAATTGTGGCCATTTTAATTGATGTAGGCTTATTCTTACCCCACAAGGTTCTCTTATCTCCTTAATCATTCAAGCACTCAATAGTATTTTCATAAAAATCCGCCTTTTTCCTATGAAGGTACAACCAATCTATACCCAAAAGCATACTATATGATCCCAATGGAAACACATTCAAATGTAGGCAAAACATTCAACTTAAATGCACAAGAACTTACCTAATGATGAATTCTTTTCTTAATACATGTAGCTAACTACACCAACCAAGACTTTTCATGCATTTATTTTATCAAACCACACATATCCATCAGGTCAGTATTAACATAACTATAATTAGATTCATCGTCAATCAAACTAGAAATAACTTGATCACGAAGCTTACCTTCCATCTCAATGATAGATGGTTGGTGATCCGCCTGCTTGTTATCAAATGTTTCATAAATCTGAGGATTTCTCTATCCAACATCTCCAACTATATGCACCTCCTTAGCGTTATAGATCTGAGGCCTACCACCCTGGTACAATGGAAAATCCTTCTTGCAATGATTCTTGCCACATATCCAACACTACAAACGCCCACTACCTTTGTTCCTGTACTCTCCAGGTTGTGACCATGTCCCTTCTCAATTGCATTAAACTTCTTGTAAGGAAAAAAATTCACTTTCTCACATGCATACTAAGGTATTTCTCACATTGGTGGTCATTAACCTTTAGTCTTATCATTCCCTTTCCAACCCTTCTTAGACTCAATATTATGCCTTGATTGATCATAATAGTGTTTCAACTTCCTAATGACTTGTTGGAAGTAATGGTTCCATGTCATGTCTAGTTGTCAGTGTGAGTCCCTAGGTGTCAATATAGAAGGTGTTGATTCATATGTAATGAGTTGGATTCCTGATCTATATGTGTCGAAGATAGTGTGTCAAGTGCTATATATTGTAAATGTTGTGATTAGTACTAAAACAATGTATAGTGTGATTTGTGTGATATTTCTCTCTCTATTTTTTCTATCATGGTATCGTAGCCGAAATTCAAAACTGTTTAAATTTTTTTTAGTGTGTATGCTCAGTGTGAGCACATGAGAAAATACAGGATAATTGAAGCAATTATGTTTTAAATGGAGGTCAATTGGTAGCTTGAAGATGTGGTGGTGAAGAAAGAGTGGTGTTTACAAGATTCAAGAGTGGATGTGAGTGTTGATGAAGACCATTCAAACAGATATCATATTGTTGTTGTAATATGTGTCATTAATGTTTTCCATGTAATCATTAAGGGAGGGTGTTGGAAGTAATGTTCCATGTCATGTCTAGTTGTCAGTGTGAGTCCCTAGGTGTCAATCTAGAAGGTGTTGATTCCTATGTAATGAGTTGGAGTCCTTATCTATATGTGTCTAATTCAGTGTGTTAAGTGTTATATATTGTAAACGTTGTGACCAATATTAAAACAGTGGGTGTGTGTGATTTGTGTGATATTTCTCTCTCTATTTTTTCTATCATGACTTCCTCTAGCGATCAAGGCTCATCATACTCAATCTAATCCTTAAATTATAAAGGTAGCCCATTGATAAATCTCTGAAATTTTATCTTCTCATCCTTGAGATATGACACATGCCTCAACAACTCCAGAACTTAGTTGTATACTCCTCATTTGTCATTGATCTCATATTTAGCTCAAACAAACCCTATCTTTTTCATCATAGTACCTCTCTAACAAGTACTTCTTCTTAAAGAAGTAATTGCCTTGAATTCATGCCAACTCAAGTCCTTTGTCCTGGTGTCTCTAACACTTTTCACATCTTCTCACTAGATTTTTACTTTCCCTTTGAGGCTAAAAATAGTTATCCTGGCCTTCATGTTCTTTGTATAGTCATGCAGCTCAAGGAATTTCTTCATCCCAAGTAACCATGCCTTTCATCTTTCAGCTTCTTCAACTCTCTATCGAGTGTAGGTGACTTAGCCTTCTTGAACTCATCCAACAAGTATCCCTTCTCACTCCTCTTGTAAGGATGATAATGATAATGACCATGATACTCAACTGAACCAAAACTATAGTATAACCCATATCCATTGTCTCTCCTATTAGGTGTGTCCAAGAGCCTACCATCTATAACTGTATCATCCATATCTAACATGTGCCCACCATGAGACCTACTACCATATGACCCATTTGTCATGTCCTCCTGTCCATAACTGATCTCTAGATGTCCCTATCTCTGCAAGTCTGAAATGACTCTGAATGATGACTGCATTGACCTTTTTTTTCTCATGTGCCCTGGCAAGTATTTCTTGTGACTGAATGATCCTGTCATTATAGGCCTTGCAACTTCGAATTTCTTCCTTTAGACTTCTCAAGGTGTCTTCTATGTCAAGAGATTACCCCTCTGTTGGTTGTTAATCTGATCTATAAAGAGAGTCTCGTGAACTATAATCCACCATTTTTCTAGTCATCTTTGTTCCTCTTCTTCCTACAAGCATACCATGTGAGATAAACCAAATACAAACATAACCAACATACCTCAATGAAGTTCAGGGGAGGTTATCTCGTCTTCAAAATCAGTCCACATTAGCACGATATATGTATATACATAATCATATCAATATACTGACATCATGCATGATAATACCAACTTCATACAATGACCTCATGCATGACAACCATAACCATGATATTGCATGCATAACAACCACATAGAAACTAACATTCATGCATGAAAAACACATTCTTCCCATCCAATCCAAGTATTGAACTATGTGTTACACAGTAATTTGTCACCGTTTGTCACTGTCCCTGTTACCCCTCTCCTACACCTTGGAGGACTCATTCCGGGACTTGTGAGAAGTGACAAGACTTGAAACCACTTGCATTATTCACCTCTAAACATGAGCTTCATATGCCCTTAAGACATCTCCTGCTCTTTGCCTGTAAAAACAACCCTTTTTACATTAGCGTTGGTCCCCTGTGTTATGCCCGCACCAATGGGGAAAATCCTATTGAAAGGGCGCGCCATTAGCGCTCTGTCCCAGAGTCGCAATCGCGCCAACCATTTTGGGCAAAGTTTTGAACTAATCCAACCTCCGAAAGTTCTATCCAACTCATTCACCAACAGACTCCAAGTTAAGTGAGGATGGTTTGGCTTCGAATCTCCTTGGATGGAAAGTAGTTTGCCACCATTCCATGGAAGTTTCCAAGTGATGAAGCCAAATCCATTATTGTGGGGGATTGACCTTATCTCTTCCTTTTCCTCTATAAAAGGTTGTCTCCATGGCTTGAGCAAGCTAGTCTGATAGTTCTGACTCTTGTGGCAATACTTGTGCTGAAAGGAAGATATCAAAAGATTGGAGTTGCAAGAAGCCTTCTTTGTATCCATAAGGATTTACCAGTAAGGAGACTTTGTCACTAAAGAGAGAGAGAGCTTGTCCCTCACCCCTTCAAGCTTTTGCAAGACTTGTGTAGCTAAGCACCCAGCTAAAGGAGGACTTGACGTCAGGACGCTGGTTGTATTCTCCTTTGTTGAATTATTAATAATAGATGACTATCATTATGGTTCCATTCTCATTGTACTTGAAATGGTTGATGTTGAATTATATCCTTCCTGACTGATGTATAATTGCATATATTAGATTTCACGCTTGTGTTTGTGTTGTTCTCTTTGTGTGCAGGTGTCCATTCACGGAGATAGTGGAGGATTGTGACCGACCAAGACAAAGGAGCGTGGGCGACGTCTCTTCTACGAACAAAAGCGTTGGAACTCAAGTAGGTCTTCATCACCTACCTTTTATTTGTAATTAGGAACTTGCGTGATAGCATTGTTTGATTGTTGCTAGACCCGTTCTGGGCTAGTAGGGATCGCCTCTATCCGTAGAGGGGATTTATCTCTCCAACAAGTGGGATCATCTCCCAATGTCTTTTCGTCTTCCAAATTCCTTTGTTTTTATATTTAAAATATTTACATAGGTTTTCCTAATCCCAAAGATCAGCTGTCAACATCCCGTCTCTTAATCTGAAGGGATGTTGGTGAGTCCAAGCATCATTTTGAATCTTTCAAGATTTTCCCTTCCAAGCACTTTTGTGAAGATGTCTACAATCTGATCATTTGTGGAACAATGCTGTAGGTGGATTGTCTTGGCTTCAACATGATGTCAAATCAGATGATATTTTGTATTAATGTGCTTGGTTCGATCATGGAAATTTGTGTTCTTGGCCAACTTTATTGCGAAGGTGTTATCAATCAAAAGAGGAGTTGAACGCACTTGTTTCTCCTACAAATCCTCTAGAATTTTCTTGAGCCACACAATTTCATTTGTTGCTTCGACTGCTGCCAAATATTCTTCTTCAGTTGTGGAATCTAATGGAACTGACTGTATGCGTGACCTATAGGAGACAACTCCTGATCCAAGACTCATAACATAACCTGAAGTAAATACTCCAGTTTCTTTATTTCCATCAAAATTTGAGTCAGAGTATCCAAATAAGCTGAAGTCATCCACCTGTATACTTGAGTCCAAAGTATTATTTCCCTTCAATTACTTTAGAACTCTTTTTTCATCATACCAATGACCCTCAAAAGGATTTTACATAAACCCGGAGAGGATTCAAACAACAAATTAAATGTCTAGTTTGGTAGTAGTCAAGTAGTTGAGAGCTCCTATGAGCTGTTTGTACTTTGTTGCATCCTAAAATTATTTTCCATCAGTGGATGTGATATCCAAATTATGTTCCATTGGAGTTGTCAAAGGATTGCACTCAACCATGCAAAACTTGTCCAATGGATCTCCAATGTACTTCTTCTGAGAGAGGAATATAAACTATGGATGATTGGTCACTTCAATACCAAGATAGTAATGAACATAGCCCAAATCTATCATTTCAAAACCTTTCCTTAGTTCTTTCTTTATGAATGAAATGTAGTTCTCATTATTCCATGTCATTAAAATATCATCTACATACACCACAAGATATACAATTTTTTTCCCAACTTTCTTGACAAACAAAGTTCCATCATCAATATCATAATGTTTGAAATTGAGTGATCACTTGGATAGATTCAGACATGCAAAGTATTTTTAAGAGTTTGATAATGAGATTCCACACCTTTAATGGGGGATCCCTATATTGGATCAATCTTTTTAATCTCCTTCTAGATCACTCTCTCCCTCGCATGAAGCTCTAGCCACCAATCAAAATGACACTTTAAGTGATGTGATTGATAGAATTGGGAGGTTAAATCTTGATTCAACCCCATCTCAGTCAACTGAGCAGCCTGGGCCATCTCAAACAAGTCCTCCAAAATGGCTGCAAAGACACTTGAAAGTGTTCGTCCTAATGAGGTTGGAAGGACGTGAACAAGAAGCTCAACCAAACATAATGTAGATGATGTAAATAATCCTCATTCACCTGTTCATATGGATGTTTCTTATGATTGTGAACTGAATTTGTCTAGATATTTTGAACCAACTTCCTTCAAAGAAGCTACTTCTCATGATGAATGGAAAGAAGCAATGCAGAAAGAATATGATGCTTTCATAAAGAATGACACCTAGAAGCTAGTTGATCCTCCATTGGGAACCAAACCAATTGGCTTCAAGTGGGTCTTCAAGAACAAGTATAAAGCAAATGTCTCACTTGACAAGCATAAATCCAATCTTGTGGAAAAATGTTTTTCACAAAAGGAAAGGTTCGATTATGACTAGAATTTTTCCCCTACAACAAAATGGGCTACCATCGGACACTATTTGCCTTGGCAGCTCAAAACAGTTGGAAAGCCCATCAAATAGATGTAAAAATTTCTTTCATGAATGGAGATCTGAAAGAGAATGTTTTTATGCCCCAACCAAAAGGATTTGTTATGAAGGGTCGGGAACACAGAGTTTGCAAGCTTGTAAAATCCTTGTATGTCCTCAAGCAAGCACTGTGAGCCTGGTATGAGAAATTAATTGAGCATCTTCTGAAAAGATGTTGCTCAACAACATTGTTAGTCTTAGAAGATTCATGAAAGATCACATCTCTAGAGATTATAAACTTATTATTAACTTCATCATAGATATGATATGGTTTGGAGGTATTTGAGTACCCTAAGAAGATACATTTGTGACTCCTTGAATCGAGTTTGTTTCTTTGTTCCTTAGGTGTCAAGGCATAACAGGTGGAACCAAAGGCCCTAAGATGCCTTACCGAAGGAATGTGGCCATACCATATTTCATAGGGAGTCTTGTTTTTGATAGCATGAGATGAAAACATACTCTTTATATACTCAACACATATAAATGCATCAGCCCAAAACATCAACTTAACGTTCTTGAGAAACATCGTCGAACATACCATATTTAAGATTGTCTGGTTCATTCTTTCAGCTACTCCATTTTGTTGGGGATTATAAGACACAATTTGTTTTATGTTTGATCCCATGCCAATGAATATAGTTTTCAAATTTATTTGAAGTATAATATTTTCCATTATCAGTACGAATAGAGCTAATATGAGATTGTGCATCATTTTCAATCCATGCATGAAATTTCTTGAATGTTTCAAAAGCTTTAGCTTTGTTCTTCAATAAATAAACCCAACACGTTATGGTGTAGTCATCAATAAATTTCATCACATATTTATTACCATTTTAAGAAGGAACAAGCATTGGGCCATCTAAATCAAAATAAATGAATTCAATTTTTCTATGTGCTTTGGACTGAGAATGATGAAAATATTGTTTGTTGTGCTTTCCTAATATATAAGCATCACATTGTTTAAGTTTCCTAGGAATAGTAAGAAAACTAATAACACCTTTTTTCTTCAACAAACGAAGGTTTCATAGTTCAAGTGCCTAAATCTAGCATGCCATAAAGAACTTGATGGAAGTGTACCTTCATCATAGTGAGAACTATATGAAAAGTTTTGTGCATGAGTAGAGGTTCCTTGCAACTTCAACAGTCTTTCTTATTCTATCCTAGTCATGAAAATGGAGTAATATGATGATTTTATGAACTCATCCTTACCATCAAATATATGAATGGAGTGTCCTTTTTGGTGGATGTGGGCCAAAGACAACAAGTTTCTCCTCAGCTATGAGAGGTATAAAATATCATGTAGAAGAAAGTTTGGAAGACTAGGTAATTTGAGCCTGATGGTGCCAAGCCCTGATGGCTTGAGTTTTGACTTATCTACAAAGTATACTTCTTCATCAACGTTGTCAATGAATTATTTAAATAAATCTCTCCTGAGATTCACATGGAAAGTCTCTCCTACAATCAAGCAAGTGAAGCATTGAATAAGTCTTTAGTCACTCCAATGTTTCAATGTGCCACAACCTAATGAACATAATAAGGTGCTTTTACTTTTCCTTTACTAGGTGTTTTTACCTTTTTCTTCATTTCTTTCCTGCTTGATTATATCCCAACGGAGTTTACATGTGGGAGCATCATGTCCTTTTCTATTACACCGTATGCAATGAAGATCAAACCTTTCTCCTTGGAAATGTCTCCCCCCCCTGCCTCTAAAATTATTTCTTCCTCTTGCTCTTCGGCCACCTATTCCTCTAGAAGAATCTTGTGCATGATTATTCTATTTATATGCAAGGCACACAACTTATTCAGAAAACTAAGGAGCTGTCTTCTTCCCAAAATCCTTTTCTCTTTCAACAAACTTCTTCTCAAGGGATTCAAAGGAAATATCTATTGCGAGACAAATTATGATTATTAATGTGGATATTCTGAATTTTAATTCAAAAGGAAATCTCTTTAAGTTTTCCACTTGCTTGCAATGACTCAAGAGAATGTGAATAAGTGGGTATAGTGCCTTGAAATAGGTCATGAGAGGAACATCTATTTCAACACCAGTGGATTTTATGTAATGCATAATGGATCTTATTTTTGATGCTAAGGAAAGAGGGTCATAAATTTTCGACTCAATATTGAACAACTTGATCATATTTCGAACAAATTCAAGTTTAGAGTGTGAGTCATACAATTCCTTCAACTTATTTAAGGCTTAAAGGCATTTGAGAATGGATAAATATGACGATCACCTCTTCATTTACAAACATTGTAATCAAGGCATATTCCTTGCTGTTCTTATTTTCCCAAATGGAATGTTCCTTGTCTGAAGTAGATTTTTTAGGTGCATTGTTTCCTTCTCCTTCACACACCCATTTCCACAACTCATTAAAAATAAAGTTGTGTGGAATATAACTACATCGCTCTTGAACACTGCTTGAAACAACTGGGTGAACATCATTAAAAGTTGAAGTAAGTTGATCAAGCGGATTATGAAACAAGGAATCATGAAAAAAAGGTGGTAGAGGTTTTAGAATACCCCTAAAGACAATCAAGTTTTCATTTCGATCAGATTCAATATTAGAATTATGTGGATTGATATAATCTTGAAAACCCGAGGGATTGGCTTTCACTTTGGGCTCCATGCAATTACTGAACCATTCCATATTATCCCCCATAGGATCTGAAGCATAAGAATTAGATGGAGGTTGAACTGACAGATCAATAGTTTGAGTTTCATATCTCCCAACTTTAACATCATCACCAGGGGGCACCCAAATTGGTACTAGAAAAGGAGGAGAACAAATAAAAAATAATAATAGCTTCCTCTTCGGAAGATTTAGGTGTCTCATGGTTAACCAAAGTTGGGGAGAGAGAATCATCCAGGGGTTTGGACTCAAAATATATGAAAGTGAGTAGAATCAAATTATAAAAATTTTCCATAATGAAATCTATGAACCATTCCTTTGGGAAATTCATAACAAAGGTGAAGAAAATGATTAAGAAAACCCTCTGCAGATTCACCAGGTTCCATTCTTAGAAAATCAATTCTATGACATACATCTTGATAATTATAACTTTCAAAGGCTTAACGAAGCTCCTTAACAAGTTGCTCGAGTGAATGGATAGAAGCAATAGGTAACATATGACACCATTTCTTAACTCGACCTTCAAATGTGGGGGTGAAAAACTTGCCAATGACCTATTTACAATGTATTCCATTAGAGAGACAAAAATTCATAAATTGAAAGAAGTGTTCGAGGAGAGTTAGTTCACAATCACCATCAAACTTAAATTGAGACAAGTCATGAATGATTTCCATAGGGATGGTAAAATCAAGCTCCTTAGAAAAACATCCCAATATTATGATTTCGGAAATATCCATTTAAGATAAGAGATTCAATAAAAACTAAACAAGCACAAATTATCACCTGGCCCTCCTTCTAGCACCAAAATGTTGATGGTGTTTGATACCACCAACATGCATGGGGTCTCTGCGGTGTGAAGTCCCAATTAGACCTCACACAGTTTGGAGTAGGAGCCCCATCCAAAGTATCGACCCAGACACCATAACGCAAAGGTTCATCTTGGTTTCAATGGATAACATAAGAGATTACATACATAAACCTTGAATAAGCAAGTAAGTTGACATTGTGAAACACCGATTTCAATGTGTAAAAGGATACCTTCATGAGGGGGGAAACAAAAAGTGAGTCTCTAGAAGGAAGTAGTAGTACTAACATACGAAAGACACATGAGAGCATAAAAAGATTCATTATAAAAACAATTCATACAATGATCTTAAAGTGAACACAACACAAATTCAACAATATAAGTACCAAACTCACTAAAATAGTTCAATTTCTCTAGTACATATGAACACAACATATATCATAAAAATCCCAAGAATATTCCTAAAACATTTGTGATACATGCATGAAAATGTGTTGGCTCATATAATTTCAATTAGGTGAAAGATCCAAGTACACAATTACAATGATGAGGCACTAGTTCTAGTAGTGGAATATTAAGTCACTTCTTACTTCTCCAAAGAATAATTGTCTCCTATGCCAAGTAGAGAAGCCAAGACTAGCTCTCTAAAGCCTAAGCCTCCAAAATCCATTTGATTGAGTTATGAGGTTGATTTGGTAACAATGGGAATGACCTTTCATATCCCCCTGAATCTTGAATTACCCTCATGAATTTCAAACTTCTAATGTGTCCTTTGGACTTCTAAACAACTCTTGAACTTCTAATGATTTTTAGACTTCTCCTAAGTACATTTTGTCTATATATGACTAAATACCTTTTCATATTCCACATATGACTCTTGGACTTCCACAAATTACATTTTGTCCTTTCCTTAAGAATACATCATTACATTCCACATGATGACGTGGCATGACACATAGACACATATTTACCATTATGATGACACTTGTACAAATTACAACTTGACAATGATGACATGATTTTCATGATGAGGTTGAAATTCCAAGCTGTCTTCCTTGCTACTTCATATTATTGACGGATCCACTCTATTATTCTCCTTAACCATCCAAATGGTCTTTGATCAATATCAGAATCTCCTGAGTCATCATGTAATTTCTTCTTTCTGTCTTGGTCCATGATCTGCTTCATGTCTGCATAATACATTTCTTTTATTATTATTCTATACAATTGTTTCTTTATGTTTAATCCTTTCTATATGCTCTTGAGGATCACCTTTTCATGTTATAAAGGTATTCCTTCCAATGAAAATCATTCATGACAAGACAAAATCAGTCCAAAAACATCTATTCTATCACGACCTATCTCGTGGAATGAACTGCTTATGGTAGGCCTTTGAGAGGGTTAAAAGAAGAAGGCTCGATTAAGAGGGTGCATTTAAACTCATCAAGGCTCACAATATTCCTTCAATGTGTGCTTATGTGCTCAAGCAAGTGAGAGAGAGAGAGAGAGAGAGAGAGAGAGAGAGAGAGAGAGAGAGAGAGAGAGAGAGAGAGAGAGAGAGAGAGAGAGATCAATGGCGCAAGGTGTTGGTCTAAAGCACGAAGGAAAATAATTCGTTGGTTCAGGATGCACTTAAGGAATCTAAGGAGGGCGCAAGGGCACACGCCAAAGGGACGAATGCGTCAGGATTTTAACCTTTGAAGTGTGCTCATATGATTAAGAGGGACAATGGGGGTGCAAGAGAGCACACCGAAGGGATGAAGTAGTCAGGATTTAAGCCTTCGCAATGTGCTTTAACGCTCAAGAGGAACTAGGAGGGCGCAATTCTTCGAGTCAAAGGAGTGCATTCAAATGATGTTGGGTGTGGAGCTTGATTATCTTCTTTATTCAGAGATATCACTACATTGGACCCCAATTCGTAATGTGGCGAAAACGTTGCCCGTAATATTTGCACTGCAAGGGGGATCCAGGGGGGGCGACTACGATCTTTGGGAGTCCCCCCCTGGCGGGGAATTGGGGGTAGCGCCCCCAAAGCTAAAAATAGATTTAAAATTTCCTTGTAAAATGTTGCAATTTCATAGTCAATCTGGGCCGTTCATTCAGAGATTTGACGGTAGAAGTTATGTTTAATTTAGGGATTTTTCCCTAGAAGGCAACCCCTTGCTATATATGAGGGAATTGTATTGTGTCTATGCATATCTATATTCTGAGCGAGGCAAAGAGAGGAGATTGAGAGTGAAGAGGGAATTATAGCAGATCTATTGTAGGTTGTATCTCTTCATTTTGCTGGATAATATAAAAGGAAGGATTGACTGTTTCCCCATGGACGTAGCCCAAATTGGGTGAACCACATATATCTCTGTCTCTCTTGTTTTATGTGTTTTCTGTGTTTATATTTCTACAATATATTTTATGTGTTTTCTGTGTTTATATTTCTACAATATATTTTATGTGTTCCATTTCTTTGTAATAGATAATTTTCTAACAAATGAAGGCTTCAGGATTCATGATTGCACCATGTGCTCATTAAGAGAAGGATGAAATATTCAAATGCTTCATGCTTCATGAGTGCACGATTTGCTCAAAGTATTTATACTTTGAGAGTGTTCCATGTGCTCAAAGGATTCATACTTTGTAAGTGTTCCATGTGATTCTTAAGAGACATAGGATCCTTCATTGTTCCAAAGTGAACTTCGTTGTTTCGAAGTGAACTCAAAGGGTCCTTGTTGTTATAAAGTGTGCTTCATTGTTTCGAAGTGTAATTCGTTGTTTTGAAGTGTGCTCCGGCTTGGGAAGGCATAGTTCTCTCCAATACTAGCTACTTGTTTGTCTGGAAAGGTATAGTTCTCTCCAATAGTGGCTACTTGTTTGTCTGGAATGTGCTTTTAACTAAGGGATAAAACACAAGGCTAGGTGACTTATCATGAGGGAGTATTAATGCACTGTGAGAGGGAGGACACATTAAAAAAGACTTAGTGCACAAGTATTGGATGAAATATATGTCAATGAGGCTCATGAATAGGTTTCTATAATCACCTAGTAAGAGGGTTAATTCCTTTAGAACTTGCACTAGGATGAAGGACAAATAAGAGCTCCCAAAATGGCTATGTGGGACCGATAAAGTACCCGCAGAAAGAAATGCAGCCTAACATGAATAAAACATGGACCACACACATAAATTACATCAATACAAGCCAATGGAATGGACATGACCATGAACAATTGTCACACCTTAAAACAAAAACAAAGTGACACCTATTTCTAAGTCCAACAAATTGAAATGACACATTACAACACTTAGAACACAAGTTACGACAACTGTGATGACTGTGACCAAAAGTTGCGCCAAGCTATAGGAATGTGTCTAGCACATATTCTAATGATATGTAAGACCATATAATGCATAAGAGTTTGCTAGAACTAACTTTGGTGATACGTAAATGTGTGACACATGTAGGAGTGAAAATCACAAGAGTGGTACCTGCAACATGAGGAAAACATAAGATGACACTTGCTAAATGTGAACAAACTTGAAAGAGGCACATGAAAAAGTGAATATAACATGAAAATGACACTTATTAAAATGAAAAAATCAAAATAAATAGCCACGGATGTGAAAGCGACATTTGTGGAAACAAAAGTACGCAAAAGTGACAATTTAGAAAACTCTCCATAATAAAAGTATAAATGCAACAAAAGTGAGTAAGAATGCTGATGAAAGTGTGCATTAAATATCATAATTAGTTGATCATCACACATGAATTGTCTTGATGGATTG
This sequence comes from Pinus taeda, assembly GCA_000404065.3. Classification (NCBI taxonomy): domain Eukaryota; kingdom Viridiplantae; phylum Streptophyta; class Pinopsida; order Pinales; family Pinaceae; genus Pinus; species Pinus taeda. The sequence goes on along the minus strand of APFE030224569.1, from coordinate 81,094 downwards.
TACTATGCCTTTTCAAGCTTGCATAAATAAAGTGCATTCATGAAACCATCAAAGAATGATCATGTGCGTGCAAGTGACTTGACAATTTGAAATGAGGAAGAAAAAATAAATACTTTTAAAAAAATCAAATGGCCATGGAGTAACCATAGAGAAACACATTCTAAGATCCTTTATAGGCTTGAAAATTCAAGTGTGAGTAAAATTTTGGAGGGTGTTGATTGCAGCGATAACAGGTTCATAAAAATTTTAAATATATCACAATGTTATTAGCTACTTCATTAGGATCACATAGGTGTTTGATTAACATGAAATGATTAGGGAGAAAGTGGATGATAAAAAAATAGTTAATAAGACACTAGATGGTTTCTCAAAGCCCTGGAAACCATTTTTCATGGGTATCTATTATTGACATGAAATTAAAAACATGAAGGTTTCTTGAAAAAGTTTGCAAGCTACTTTATGTCTTGTGGGAAATGGATCAATTTTCAAAAGCACATCAACTTAGTATTTTTAGTTAAGTTTTGCATAAATAACTGGAGAAAAATAGACAATATGCAACATCACACAAACAACAATTTGATTATAGAGTTCAACCCTCTTGGGTTATTTCTCTGGGTCCAACTTCCAATGTTGGCCCTTTCTATTATATGCTCAAAATGTAAATTAAATTAACATGCAATTCTCGAATAAAAAAATAATGATGCCATTGTGTCCAGAACACCCAAAAACCCTTGTGTAGGCTCTTCTTGGGCTCAAAAAGCTTAAAATGACCAAGTTAGCCCTCTTTCTCCATTTCTTTGCTATCTGTCCTACAAAATGACAAATCTGGCTAGCAAGGAAATTATATCGTCCTTTAGCAGGTTCGTCGAGTGACATTTTTACATGTTTTCAATGTAATTTTGGTTGTGATAGGTGCAAGTTTTCGGATGGTTAGTTGTGTGCCACAGGCCCATCTACCTTCCCTTTTCATGGTCTTATGGTGGGAAATGTGCACAGGGGTGCGTGGCAGAGCCCACACACTCACTGACACTCCACCCCTAGGTTTTACTTTGTGCCATGTGGCCCAGGGCTAGGCCACATGCTTGCCTTGACCTTTGAGCCGTTCACCTATGGTTCTGACTTATAAATAAGACTTGGGGATAGGGCTGAACACTTGTCCTATTCACTTCAGAATTTGGTAATACCGTGATTCATACAACCCGAGGTTGGGGCCAAGTGCCCCGCCCCTTCCACCAACACTCTGATGACTTGACATTAAATATATTTGGTGCCAATGGTATGTTAAGAACTAAATGCGTGGCTTGGCGATAAGAATGTTGGTTAGTTAACGAGAGGTCATGAGTTCGATTCTATGCTAGGTTGATAGGTTGATACAACAATTTTTTGCATAGAAATAGAGGTCCATGTGGTGCCCCCCCATTTGGCCATGTGGCACCTCATGATTGGTTCACCAAAACCAATAACCATTAAAATGTTGCCAACATAGCCTATATATCCTACCATGTGTCAGAACATGATTGGTTCGTACAACACACTATATCCCCCAGTCAACCGCTGATGTTATTGGCACGTCACTTGTACAACATACCCAGTCAGTAGCCTAAGCAACCCTTTAAGTTGAATTTTTAGCTACTTGCAAAAAACTTCATAACATGACAACTTTCACATAAGGTGTCACATTGAGGTGATTCAAGCATCATTGGAATCATAACTACGAGACATATAATTTGGCACTAGTTTTGAACAATTTTGAGCACTTTTATTTTTGAGCATATTTTTGATCCCCTGGATCATTCCTCCCCACTGGAAAATTTTGGACCACCAAAAGTCTATTTTTATGCAACAATTAAGTGAGAGTACATCTCCCTCGCCTTCCTGATCCCAATCCACCTTGCTTTACTTGGATTGGTACCTTTTAGCCCCACTTGAAGATACTCCACATTGCCTTTGTGTGAACTGTCTGGATCCTCCTGCCAAAAATTGTATCTTCCTACAACTCATCTAAATATTCAAGAGGAAAATCTTCAATATATGGAATCTAAACATTATCTTTGTGATCATCAATCATTTTATGCTCATACAATCTAAAGTTTTCCACATTCACAATAAAATAAATTTGCATTTAAGGTGGAAAATCTAATTGGAAAGCATTGTTACCAATCTTCTCCAAAATTTTGAAAGGACCATATTTGATTGGCTTGAGATTTTTACCTTCACCTTGAATTCTTTCCTTTCCAATATACAACAAAAATTTATCTCCCACTTTGAAATCATGATCAACTCAATGCTTGTCATGCCTTGATTTTTACTTTAATTTGATTTTCTCAAGCTGCTCTTGTACTCTTTGATGCACTAGCTGAATTTGTTCAATGAAATGCTTGGAATTATCCACATCACTATGTCAATCTATTGAAATATATTTACCAAATATGAAATCCAAAGGAGACTTTAGAAAATAAACCAAACAAGCTTCAAATGGATATAATTTCGTAGATGAGTTCTTGGCACGATTGTAGGCATGCTAGATGTAATGCAAATTCTCATCCCAAAGTTTAGGATGCTTACCACAATATCCATGAAGGAGATGCACTACTGTTCTATTTACCACTTCTGTCTGGCCATTGGTTCGTGGATGAAATGATGTGCTCTTCTTCAACTTGGTGTCCATGATTTCCCATAAACTTGACCAAAAATCCCTGACAAATCAATAATCTCGATCATAAATAATAGAAGTGGGTAACCCAAAGTGTACTGATACATTTTGGAAGAACATATTTGCAATCAGTTCAGCTGTAACCTATTTCTTACATGTCATCAACGCACACATTTTTCTGAAATGATCCACAAGAACATATAAATAATCATGACCTCTCCTAGACATTGATAACCCCCCTACAAAATCCATATAAATACTTTCCCAAGGATGAGAAGGAATAGGAAGTGGAGTGTACAAACCCAATTTCCTATCGCTAGTCTTGCTAGTAGCATACATGGAACATCCTCTTACATATCTTGAAACAATTTCATTCATGCAAGGCCAATAACTATACCTTTGAATTTGTGCAACTGTATTGCCTACACCAAAGTGACCAACAATAAGAGAAGTGCATGCTTCCCTTATGACATTAACTCTTTCACCTTGTGGAACACATAACTTGCCAAGATGATACAACAATATTTTGTGAACATGATAATCCAAATCTTCAACATGATTGCCTTGAATCAAAGTTGCATAAACATCTTTAAAATCATCATCTTGAGCATACTATTCAATATAACATCCATGCATGATTCATTTATGCTTAAGAATGAAAAATGCATTCACAATAGGAATTGATAACATAAAAACAACTTTGTTGTATATACCTTTCTTGTACCTAATTACTAAATGAAATTTCTTTAGGAATCCCATCCACCTAAAATGTTCTAGCATTTTGTAGCTTGGTTTGCGATTGTAAATATTGCAAAGATTGACGGTCAATATGAATAATCGTTTCTTTACCCAAAAAATATTGCTTCCATTTCTTCACACTTTGTACCATAGCATACAAATCTTTATCATAAGTTGGATATTCAATTACTGCGTTGGTAAAGGTTTCAAAATGATAACAAATAGGCTTACCATGCTGCATGAAAACTGCTCCCATAACATAATTGCTTGCACCGGTTTGAATCTCAAATGGCTGCTGAAGATCTGGAAGTGCTAGAACTGGTGCTAAATTGATTTTCTCTTTCAATGTGTCGAAGGCTTTTTGTTGCTTTCCTCCCCATTGAAATACCTGCTTCACTCTTGTCAGTGCATGTAATGGTGTTGCAATGAGTGAGAAGTTAGCTATAATTTTTCTCCAATATTTGGTTGCTCCCAAAAATCTCCTAAGTTCTATCACATTGTTGGGTTTAGGTCAATTCACAATGACTTCAACTTTTGAGGGATCAATCTTCAATTCACCCGCTCCTACAATATGACCCAAATAAACCAAAGAGGTTTTCCCAAATTCACACTTAGACATGTTCAAATAAAATTTCTGTTTATTCAAGACATCTAAAACTTCTTTCACATGCTTAACATACTCTTCATGAGTCTTACTGAAAATCAAAATATCATCTAAGTAGACTATGACAAAATCATCAAGAAATGGTCGCAACACATCATTCATAACTCTCATGAATGTTTCAGGTGCATTGCAAATCCCAAACGACATAACTAACTATTCAAACAAACCTTGTTTTGTCTTGAAATCACTTTTCAAAATATCATCTTCAACAATCCTTATATGATGATAACTGCTTCTCAAATCTAAATTAGTGAAGTAAACAACATCCTTTAACTAATCTAGCAAATCATCAATGCGAGGAAGAGGATAATAATTCTTTACCATGATTTTGTTCAAAGCTATAAAATATACACACATGCGCCATGTACCATCCTTATTTGGAACCAAGACAATAGGAGACCCACAAAGAGATTTTCTAGGCCCGATGAACCCTTTGTTAAGCAACACTTGATTTTTCTTCTTGATTTCTACATTATCCAAAGCTAACATTCTATACATGCCAATGTTTGGAAATGGTGCATCCTATTTCAAATGAATCTCACGTTGGATTCCTCTTTTAGGATCCAACCCTTCAGGTTCATGAAACATCTTGTCATATGTATTAACAAATTCAACCAATTCATGCTTGAGTTTATAATCACATCCTGTAAAAGCTTCAGATTCAAAAATATCTTTAGCTTTAATCATCAGCAACAAAAAAATCTTACTAGCATTAACAACATCTTCATCTGACCAACACTAACAAGAGATACGTTCATATTCTTGTGATGTCCTTTAACAATATAATCAACTCCATATTTAAAAATATGATATTTTTTCTCATGACGATAGAATATGTATTTTCTGTCATACAAGGATGGACTCCCTAAAATAATCCTACATATGTCAAGTGGTACAACATCAAGCTCTACCTCAACAACAAAATTTGCGGTGAGGGTGACTTGTAGTTTACACTTTTTTGTCACTTGCAATTTGGCATATTCACATACCCAACCCAAATGGTAAGCTTTAACATGAGATTTAGTTTCTAGATTTAGTTTATTGATAATAACTTCAGAGATAAGATTGACTTAGGATCCACTACGAAACAATGTATCAACTATGGCATGTTTTGTAATGACCCTAATAAGAAAAATCTCACTTCTTTCTTTATCATTTTGAGATTCAATAGAATTAATAGAAGAGCTAGTACTCGCAATAGAACCTTTACCTTTCAATCCCATGGTTGTGATTTTGGGTTCATCACCTGAATTAGATCCTAGATCTTGTTGAGTTGTTGCAACAACCTTTTTGTTTCCCCTTTTTATTGAACTTCTTTGATCTCGTTTATGGATGTAGTTTCCAACAATGGTCTTCATCATGGCCTTCTTTTCAATAATGTTTATAGGTAAGTTTCGCTCCCTCTTTCTTGATTTTATCATTCTTTTTCCTTTTCCTTTAAACTTCCCCTTTCCTTTGTCTCCAGACTTGACTGGATTCTTACTAGTGCAGGTTTTAACCCCGTACATAAATTACCTGCATACGAATTCTAAATCACAGAAAAATAAACAACACGAGAGCTTAACACATAAAACACATATACACAGAGATTTCCCACTGGATCCCAAAACCGGGACTACCAGCTTGATTTTTCATTATTGTTCCTTTCAATGTTACAATACAATATTTATACATGCTGAAGCTCAATACCAATGGACCGAGAAACCATCGGTCCAAAACCATGGACCGAAAAACCATAGTAGGTTCGCCCAACCTAATATAGAGTCAAAAAAAAAAAAATTTCGTGGGGGCGCTGCCCAGACCCCGTAGAGGGGGGCTACCTGCCCCTCAAAACTCCCTGGGACAGGGGGGCTGTCGCCCCCCTGTGACCCCCTGTTGCACATTGGCGCAACGAAGGGGGGGCTGCCGACCCCCCTGTGACCACCCTGCTGCACAATTGCGCAGACCAAGGGGGCTCCGCCCCCCCTCTAGCCCCCTGGTTCACTACGTAGGTTAGTCATGGAAAGAATATAACACAACCCAAAAACTAGTCTCTTGAGGAACATTCTTTCCTCTTGGTTCTAAATGAGTTTCCTGAACACATACTTCATCTAGATTGGTGGGATTAAACATACAAGTATAATGCCTCAAATAACTATGTAATCCACCTATGTATTTAAGGAGAGTGTCTTGTGAAGATAAATCAACACCTAAGATTAAATATCTTCTTATAAATTATTGTGAGCAACTTTGGACACTCTGACCTTTAGCCTGTCTAATTTTTTTCCAATCCAGAATTAATTTTTTCATGTAAGCTAATGGATAAATTGCCTTCTTAATGAAACTATAAAATAATTCAAAGAAGAGCTAATTTTACCACTTTCCTTCAAACATTCTTGAGTTCTGGACTCCCACCAGATGAGAGTTTCACCTTCCAAATGAAGGGAAACAAGCTAGATCTTTGTAGCATCATCATTAATCTTTTGAATCATGCAATAGACTTTAATTTGATGAACCCAATTATAAAACTTTTAAACATTTACTTCCCCATTGTACATAAGCAATTCAAACTTGACATCAAGCTTCAACAAAGGAGATTTAGCATGTCCTTTTGGAGGTATAGGAGGAGTATGTCTAGGTGTTGAAGGAGGTGAGGATGACGAGGAAGATGGAGGAGAAGGAGGTGGTGGAGGTGGAGGCTTTCTCCCATCACCACCATTACCTTTTGGATGATGTGAACTCTTTCCATGCAACCTTGTTGTTCTCTCTTCATACAAAAATTTCACCATCTCAGACATGTCATAAAAATCCTTTCTAAAATATCTCTCATCATCAAACATTAACTCTTGTCCTTCTTCATGTGCCATGACTGGTGGAATTTGAAGAGTTTTTGACCTCCTTAAACCAATTTGAGGGTTTGGTTCTTCAAGCACTCCTTCTCCTCTTTTCAACTTAGACCTTGTAAGCATCAACAAAAAATTGCAAACACAGTCAAAACTTAAAAAAAAACACGCTCTCATATCAAAATGATTTGAAATTAAAAACTTGAAGGTTTCTTGAAGCAAGTTTATGTCTTGTGGGCAATGGATAAATTTTCAAAAGCACATAAAATTAGTGTTTTTAGTTAAATTTTGTAGAAATAACCAGATAAAAATAGACAATATGTAGCATCACACAAACACTGATTTGATGACAGAGTTCACCCCTTCTGGGCTACGTCTCTGGGTTTAGCTTCCAATGTTGACCCTTTCTATTATATGCTCAAAATATAAATTGCATTACCATAAAATAATGTTGCCATTATTTCCAGAACACCTAAAAACCCATGTGTAAGCTCTTATTAGGCTCAAAAAGGTTGAAAATGAATAACTTAGGCCTCTTTCTCCATTTCCATGCTATATGTATGGAAAAATGACAAAAATGGCTAACCAAGCAACGGTCTCATCTTTTATAGGTCCATTGAGCGAAATTTCGCATGTTTTCGGAACAATTTCCACCACGATAAGCGAAAATCGTTGGATGGTTAGTTGGGCACCACGGGCCCAACTATTGCCCCTTTTCACAATCATATGATGGGAAATGTGGCAAAGGTGCAGGCTAGAGGCCATGCATCCACCAACACTCTGCCATGGTCATATTGTGTGCCATGTGGCCCGGGGCTGGGCCATGCGCCCGCCTTGACCTCTGATCCCTTCGCTTGTAGTTCCAGATTATAAATAATACTTGGGGCTAGGGATAACCATTTGGTCCCTACGCTTTGACATTTGGTCATATCACGATCCATACAACCCAGGGTTGGGGCCAAGTGCCTCACCCTCTCTGCCAATGCTCCAACGACCTGACATTAAATATATTCAGTGCCAATGGTATGTTAAGAACCAAAGGTGTGGCTTGGTGGTAATACTATTGAATAGTTAATGAGAGGTCGTGGGTTCAATTCCACGCTGGGTTGGTCGACTGACACAATTTTTTTTTGCATAGAAACCAAGGGCCACGTGACGCCTCATGATTGGTCCACCACAAAACCAACAACAAATAAAATGTTATCAACATAGCCTGTACGACCTGCCACATGTCAACACATGATTGGTTCATATTGCACACCATACCACCCACTCATCTACTGATGTCATTGCTACATTACCTGTACAGCGTGCTTAGTCAGTAGCTTAATCAACCCTATAAGTTGACTTTTTGGTGTTTGCCAAAAACCTCAGAACACGATAAATTTCACATACAGTGTCGGATTGAGGTGATTCAAGCATCATTAGAATCAGAACGACGAGATCTATAATTTGGCACTAGTTTCTAGTGATTTCGAGCATTTTTATTTTGAGCATATTTTTGATCCCCTAAATCAATTATTGGGATCAACTTCACAATTTTTGAGAGGATTTGGGTTCATTGAATCTAGGAGAGGTTTAGGAGGAGTTCAAATCCATAAAGTAAGGTGGTGGAGATAAGAGCTTGGCCCTTTTAAATCAAGAAAGAAAGGGAAAACTAGAAAGGGTTCCAAAGAGAAAGGTAATGGTGAGGAGTCAACCTCATAGCTAGGTAAGAATAAATACTTGAGAAAGATCAAGTGTCAAGAACAAACATTATGCATCCCAATATCTAGAGAAGAATAAGGGTAAGGGAAATCAAAATAGGTAGCAACATTAGCAGAGACTTAGTTGGATGAGTTTTTTGAAAAACTCGTGTTGGGTAATTTAATTGCTAGTTAAATTACTTCATTAATTGTCAAACCAAGGTTCATGTACTTGTGAAGTGCATGTGCACAATATATATGCTAGGAGTGTTATTTTTTTATCAAAGTAACATTTTAATCTATTAAATGAAATTACAGAAAAAAACTAAATCAAGATGAACTCATCTCAACTCTACGCACATGTTCTTTCTATCAATCTTGAAAAGGAAAAACTATTCTTTTAAAAATAAGATCAAATGACAGGAATTGAATCAAAATTAAAATGGATATTCTTATTGCATCAAATTGAAAATAACTATTCTAATTACATCAAAATGGAAATGGCTATTCTATTTTCATTAGATCAAAATGTCTAATCTAATTGTATTAAATTGAAAGACTACGCTACTTACCGAGATAAAATCTTGTTCTACAACAACAAATTGAAACATTAATCTATCAAACAAAATTGAAACTAATTTTAAAACCAATATATTATCAAACTATTTGAAATCCCCAAAATTGAAACTAATTTTAAAACCAATATATTATCAAACTATTTGAAATTAAATGGATTAAAGAGTAAGGATTAAAGGTTCAAATTATGTTAGATTTCTAATGTGCACAATAGAGATTTGAATCAATCTAAATATCTAAATTTGAGACTAAGTGGAAAATTCTAATGAAAATAACTAATAATTAAAATGTTTTTGGTTGTTTTCAATTTTAAAGAGCACTCATCTTGTGCAATGAAATCAAGAGTGAGTAAAAGATGTGAACAAAGTAAACTAATTAAAAATCTAGCTGTAACTAATTGAAAAAAAAAACATATAAACTATCTTACAACTCTTCAGGGGGTCATCCTGTTGAGTGTAAGGCACCATGAATTCAATTCAAATCGGATAAGGATGAATTCACACTTCAAGAACACAATTCTTGTATTAATAAAAACAAGGAGTCTTCACCAATTCGAAATAGAGTATCTATAATCTATTCTTCCTTTTTTCAATTTTCAGATCAAGGAGATATTTATACATTAGCTAATTTAACAACTTAAAGAAAGAAATGATGAGAGTCAAGTTCGTAGACTAACAACAAAATCTTTAAATTTAACTAAGAAATGGGTCTAGCATGATTTTCTCTATGGTAGAAAATCATGAAAATTATCTTCTTCTACACATCAACTATCATTTTTCATGAGACTCACTCGCTTGATATCATATTCACACGTTCGCTTTATGCCGAAACCACTTCCTGAAACTCTTGTGCACAAACAAAATAATGTTTACCTCGAAATTTGACCAGACATATTCTCAATCTAGTTGATCTTTTGAGTTGGAATAATAGGTGTATAAGAATGTACTTTAAATATGGCATATGCTCACGTCTTTTGTTCTCTTTGAAAGTATCTGCATCCTATCTAACCATGGATTGAGCTATGAAAAATTCAGTCAGCTACAAAAATGTTACAATTCAGAAACCAAAGACATATTTTAGTCAATTTCGTAAAGAAAGTATAGATTATGGGAGTTAATGATTTGATACCTTTTGTTATAGTGGAAATGACATTGATGACCTTGTAACCTATAAATATATCGAACATATATGGGATGGATGTAAAAATGGGAAAAAGGATGTCAAAATTGAGGATAATTTAAGGATTAAACATTCCCCACGTTGAGGATGTTGCATGTCCTCATGCAAAAAACTCAGAACTAAATAAATCTCCTTGCTACTGTGCCTCTTTTGAGGCATGGATCAACATATCCATATTTCTTGGAATCCCCTTGTTTTTAAAATTAATATACCATCTGGGTTTTCTCAAGAGAAGTTTTACTTGCAACCGATTGACCTTATTTCTTAGCATCTTGTTGTTTTATTTAAGATTTTTGTTTTTCTTATACCAAAAACACATTCTTAACAACATAGTGTCATTTTATTCTTTCAAATGTTTATTTTGTGCTTTGACCATTTCATTTTCTTCTTTGATATACTTGTTTAGTACTTATAACAGAGAAATATATTGCTTGAGAGTGTGAATAGTTTCTTGTTTCTCTTAAGAAGTAGTTGTATGTACATTTGAATACTCTATAGGATCATCATCATATAAAACTTCTTCATGAAGTTGAGTTTCATGCGTCTTTACCTTCTTCTTCACATTTTGCTCCAAATTATCCAAATATTCATAAAATTCTTGTTGAGTTGGGTCAATTTCCGGAGTCTTTCTCATTAGACTCCGATGGAATGAAAATTATGCTTCTGTTATGATGTAAACATCATCTTCCTCTTCAAGATTAATAGTTTCTAGAGGGTTATGGTGTGCAGGCTCATTTGAAAGCTTGGAAAGTCATTTTCTCCTTCTTAATTTATGCTTTGACTCTATTTTTTCTTATGTAATCTTTCTCTTGCTACCCTTTCTTTGTATCTGGCTTGATTTTCTTCAACTGCTTCTGTCTTCTCCCATTTTTTGTTTTTCTTTCTAATCTTCTCCAAGTACTAACTAAGTGGCACATCCTCTATTAGTAGAATTTCCATTGGTTCTGGTTCATTGATTGGAAAAACTTCTTCGTTCTCTATGGCAACTTCAGGGTTAGGGTTTTGGTATGTTCTTTGTTAGCTCCTCTTAATTCTTGGCAATTCATCCTCCTCTGAAGCTTCTACAAAATGATTTCTAACTTGAAAATATTGCTAGTTATCATAGATGAGGCTCATCAATAGGTACATTATAAGGGTCATAATGCCATCCTTAAGCTATAATTATCTCTTTCTCACATTTATTTACAATTTTTGTTATATTATGCTTAATGAGATGGGTAAAATATGTTTTTCCACGTCATGTGGTCTAATATGGTTTAATTGTAGGAAATGGAGCATTTTTAAGATAATTTACATGTAGGGGCTCAGAGTAGACAACAAGGAGAGATTCTAGGAGGTTTTCCACCTCCCTAACTCCTTAAATCAACCCAATATCATCACACTCTATCTCATCAGCTCGAAGTCACTGGCAACTAGGAAAGACGAGGTCATTGGTAGCCAAGAAAGTGTAGTATGAAGATCAAGATCCACCATTCTTGAGTTATGGGAGACAAACATTCCTATTTTCTAGGGAGTTGATAGTATCTACTCTCTTGTATAAATAAAAATGTAAAAGAGCTTGTGAGGGTTCGAGTTTTGTTTTCATTTAGGTACCTATTGAGCTCAATTACTTGGCACTATTAATTTGACTATTATATGATGTATTAGACATTGATGGAATGATACTGAGAAGCTACTTATTAGTTCATCATTGAATTAGTTCCAAAGGGCTAAGGCTCTTGGGTTTGGGCCCAACCCCAATGGATTAGGTCCCTCTTGTGTATTTGTCTCTCTTTTTAGTTTAGAGTGCTTATTAGTTTCTTGCATTTCATTAGAAGTAGCCCATCAAAATGTTATGATTGCAACCTCTACCTCATCTCTCCCATGGGAACATTAATGGAAGGATATACAATCACAGTCCAAAAATACTATGTTTATGATTTCTTTGAAGAATATTTATGTTAATCATCTTATTTTGCAAAATCTTACTATAGATTAGGAGTTTAATTTATTGATTAGATTGGTGTTTCTGACATAGATTAGATGGCATTTAAATTCAACTCACCTTTTCCACTATTAGTTATTTCATTTTGGAAATGATAAAAGGATATGAATGTGATGGTTGCAGGGCTGTTTGGATCTTTAGGAAAGGGAACCTTCACCACCTCCATCTTGGAATTCCCCACCATCTTTTATGAATCACACATTATATCCTCAAAGTTCTGTTCTTGAGATCATTTTCCTAGACCATCGCGAGAAGCTCTGCTAGTGAAAAACAAGACTTCAAAAGGCTCTGAGCTTGGCTAGCGGCTTTGTCCACCCTTCATCCATTTACCTAAACCTCCATCCAACTTTCCATCCCTTGAATCCATTGTTTCCACCTCCTAAACCTTCTCTAAAACCTTCTTGTATCATTACATGCCTTCTTGTAGCGATATAGGGCACCTATAGCAGTTTGTTTCCTCACTAGTTTTGACCTTTGCTACAATTTGGACCTAGCTTAGAAGTAGATTGATCACTAGCTGTGAATCCATGATCGAGGGAATCTCTTAAGCCACTCCAAACCCTCCTTTTCCATCATTTCAAAATAGAATAGTGTTAGCTTCCTTATCACAGATTTGGCACAAATAGAACATTGATTTATATGCAAATGTGAGCTAGATAGATGATACATAGAATCTTGAGTTTTAATTTGGTAGGTTAGCTTCTTGTATGCAAGTAGACTTGGTAGCTAGATGATTAATTGCAAGATAATGTAGTCCCCTTTCTGCAACTAGTGTAGCTCTTATCTTGTCATGAATTGAGTCAATAACATTTACAAGTTGAAGTTGTAGAAATTCTCATTGTAGAATAAACTGATTATGCAATGTACTAAATAAAAATACTTAATCTACTTCTACAATCAAACTTGTGGAAGCTTAATCGATTTTGAACAAGATCAAATAAAATACATATAACAAAGAAGAAGATTCAATCGCGCATGAAACATAGAAGAATACTTTGGGGAAAGCCTCAGCTAAAAACCCCTCTATCTGTATTATCATACAAGTGGAAATATCTCAGGATTACACAAATCTTTTGCTCTCAAGCTATCCAACTCTTAGTACAATCCCTCACTAATGCTCATAGATAGAATAGACAACACATATGCCTTCCTTCAGTCCTCTAAGCCTCCTATTTCCTTGCGCAGTTTCTTTTGGGTCCTCTAGCTGCCAACTGTGTGATAATCACCTCACGCACTGCTCTAACCTCTGTAGTAATTGCGCAATCCTCAAGGAATGAATTCCTTCTGCATGAAAGAGATATTCACATGGGAATATTCTAGCAACTGATAGTACACTATCCCTTCCTTTAATATCAACTGGGTCTTTGTCTGAACTGACATGCATGTGCTATTTATGAGAGCATATTCAGTTATCTAGAGAACACTAGTTGCATGCATGCATGCATTAACTGACTGAACTCACAATTAGTTCCTCCAACTGTTTGGAATTAATTTACTGGACTTAACTCAGTTAATTGAGCTAACTAATTACAACTCAAATACAACTCATCCTTATCTCCTTAATTAAGGGGTAACTTCTTCAATCAAAGGGATAATTGTTGCATGTCTTCACAAAGACTTCATGTTTGAATTTCTCCAACTAATTAACTCAAGATGAATTAATTAATTATTTTTCAAAACAGCTGGTGAGACTAAATTCGAATTTTAATTCTCAATTTTAATTCAAGGAAAAATTAAAATTGGAATATATCCTGAAATGCTATCTATAGCACTATTGTTTTTTAGAATTTCTATTTTTAGCATTTCTTGTTGCTATTTTCAACACTCCCTATCAACAAGAGAGGGATTATCTACCACCCCGATCCTGTCTCTATGGAACTTGAATTTACACTTTGACAATGCCTTAGTCAAAATGTCAGCATCTTGCTCCTTGGTCGAAATATACTACAATAACATGATCCTCCTCGCCACACAGTCTCTGAGATGATGATACCGAATGTCGATATGCTTGGACCTGTCATGAAATACTGGATTCTCAGAGAGTTTGATACAACTCTGATTATCACAATAGATCACAGTTGGATCCATCCTTTGATCAAACAAACCAACTAGAATTTTCCGCATCCAAATGGCCTCACATGCTGCCTGGCTTGCATCCATGTATTTAGCCTCTGCTGAGCTAAGTGCAACTGACCTCTGTTTCCTACTGTACCAAGAAACTGCAGCTGAACCAAGGTTGAAAATTCCTCCTGATGTTCTCTTCCAATCTGATGTACTCCCTGCCCATTCTACATCTGTGAAGCCCTAAATCTTCACTCCCTCTGTCCGTTTGTACCATAATCCATACTAAGATGTGCCTCTGAGGTATCTCAAAACATGCTTCACTCCCTTCCAAAACATCTTGGTAGGCTGAATCATAGCTTGACTTAGTTGTTTCATTTCAAAGCACAAATATGGTCGTGTGTTCACTAAATACATCAGTGAACCCACAAGCTGCTGATATACATAGTAGCATCTACTACCTCACCTAAAGTAGCATCCTCCTTCCTCCAGTTACCTGCTAGAGGAGTCTGCATGGGCTTGCACTTCTCCATGTGGAATCTCCTGAGTATCTCATTGGCATACTTGCCTTGAGACACAAACACTTCCTCATCCTTCTGCCACACTTCCATGGCTAGAAAGTAGTGCATGAGACCCATGTATTTCATCTCAAACTCTCTTGCAAGGTCCTCCTTGCAAGACATGATCAACTGATCATCACCTGTCATTATCAGATCATCAACATAAAGAACAATGATCAATTGCTTACCTTCCACCATGATGTGGTACAAGTTCGCATCCGCTTCACTCTTTGTGAAGCCTAACCTGGTGAAGTAGTTGTCGATCCTGGTGTACCAAGCACGAGGTGCTTGCTTCAGCCCGTACAAAGCTCTCTTGAGTCGGCACACATGCGAATCACGATTGAAGGTCTCAAATCCTTCCGTCTACTCTATGTACACCTCTTCCTCAGTCTTGCCATTGAGGAATGCAGTCTTCACATCCATCTGATGGATCTTCCAGCCCATCTGTGCTGATAGTGCCAACATCGATATGATAGAAGAGTAACTTGCTATAGGAGAAAAAGTCTCATCATAGTCGATCCCCTCGACCTGTGAGAAACCACGGGCAACAAATATTTCCTTATGTTTCTCCACACTACCATAACCAACTTGCTTTATCTTGTAAAGCCAATGGGAACTCACAACTGACTTGTTCTCTGGTCTTGGAACAACATCCCAAAAACTGTTCCGAACTATGGATTCATACTCCTCCACCATAACATCAACCCAAATTGGCTGTTGCACTACTTCCTCAAAGGAAGATGATTCAATCTCTACACATTCCCCAACAAGGGCCATCTAACCAGTGTACCACTCAGGTGACCTCCTCTGTCTATGCTGAGAAGATGGCTCTCCCACATTCTCTCTCGCATCCATCAAAAATCTGTCAGCCTCCCTTGTGTGCTTCCGCCCCTCTCTGGAAGACTCTGCATGAGTGGATGTCTCCACTCCTAGAACCTTTGCTTGCGGCTACTCCGCATCAATCTGAGGCTCCTCGTTCTTAGGAACCAAAAGTTCCTCCTCTACCTGCAACTTGAGCTCCCTCTCAAGGGAAACTTGCATGGCCTTTAGCTCATTGAACTTAAGATCTTTGCGGACCACTGTCCTCTGACTGGTAGGCAAATACACCCGATAGTTGTGGGGGGGTATCAGTGTACCCCACAAGTATCCCCAACTATGCTGTTGGCTCTAGCTTCTTCTGGGCATCCTTGGTCACATGGAAATAAAACGATGAGCCAAAGATCTTGAAGTGACCCACATTTGGTCTCTTCCCAAATAAAGCTTCCTTTGGTGTCTTCATCCCAAGTATGCGATGCAGGCTTCTATTCTGCAAGTAAATTGTTGTGTTGCATGCCTCAGCTCACAAATGAAGTGGTAGGCCTTGGTCATGCAACATTGCCTGAGCTGATCCCACAATTGTTCTGTTCTTCCTCTCGACCACCCCATTCTGCTGTGGGTTATGAGGTGCCATCAACTCCCATTTAAGTCCTTTAGCAGCACAAAAGTCCTTAAACCCCCATTGTCGCTTTTCAAGGCCTCGATATTCTTTCCAGATTCTTTCTCAACCAAGGCTTTGAACTCAAAAAAACTTGAGAAGGTTTGATCCTTCTTCTGCATGAAATAGGTCCAGCATCTACGAGAAAAATCATCAATGAAAATCACGTAATACCTTTGTTTAGAGGTGGACACTGTCGAGAATGGTCCACACACATCTGTATGAAATCGCTCCAAGATTGCTTCAGCTCGACTCTCTCGATCATAAAGGAAGATTTTGCATACTTACCCAAGGTACAACCTTTGCATGTGTCCACTTGCTCAAGTTTACCTTTGGGAAGTCCGGTAGAAATCTGTTGCATTATCTTCAAGGCCCCATGATGCAAGTGGACCAACCTTCTATGCCATAACTCACCAATATCTTGGCTTTGCACCAATTCTGCTTTGGGACTCAATGCAACACAGTCATCTACCTCCAACTTGTAGAGATTCTTCACTCGAATCCCAATCCTCTTGGTCTGACCTGTGGCTATGTGTCTCGGGAACGCCTTTCCTTTACTGAAGACTAAATCATAGCCTTTGTCTTCCAACATCGTGACCGATACCAAGTTTTTCTTCATTCCAGGCACATATTTTACATCAGTCAGGGTGAGAGGAGTGCCATGCTCCCTCTGAAAGACAACCGTACCTTCACTTGAAACACGATACTTTCCATCGTCGCCCATCTCTATGTGCATTTGGAGGTCTTTCTCCTCCAAGGTACTGAATAAACTCTTATCACCGGTCATGTGGAATGAGGCTCCACTGTCCAGGTACCAAACACAACCCACCATCGATGAAACCATGCATGCTATGAGGGTAAAATTCAATTCAAACTGTGACCATCTGATCCTTTCGAGGATCCCTTCTTGGATTTCTTCAATGGACAATTAGTTGCATAATGGCCCACCTCATGACAATTAAAGCATCTCACTTTAGATTTGTCAATCTTCTTCTCACCATGGGAAGAACTCGATTTGGAATGGGAAGCCTTCCATTTCCCTTTTCACACCTTACTTGCTAAGGCTAGATTTTCTTCATCATCATGCTTAGATGAAGAACCATCTTTTGGTGTTTCTCCTGATCTCCTCCTGCATCAGATCCAACCATAGTGGTTCCCAATCTGGCAGTTTCTCTCTTCCATTCACTGAGTCCTGGTAGCTATCCCAGCTCTTAGGAAGACCGAGGAGAGTAAGAGTCACCATGTCTTCATCGGCTGTCGTGATTCCTACACTTCCAAGCTCATCTCTGTAGGTGGTGAGCTTGTTTAGATATGTAGAGATCGTGTCAACCTTTTCACACTTGATTTTCCAAAGCTTGTCCTTCAGTGCTAGCTTCCTCTGGTCACTGCTGTTCTGATATAGATCCTTCAATGTCTTCCACATTGAAAACAGAGTCTCCTTCCCATGGAGACTCGAGACAAAATGGTCTCGAACTCCCTCTAGAAGAATCCTCCTCGCTCTTGCCACACATTTCTTGCATTCCGCCAATTCTTGGGCATTAGCTGCTACTAGCTTGGGGACTTCTTGATCAATGAAGTCCTTCAAGCCATTGTCCTCTAATACCGCTTCCATGCCATGTAATTTGAGCTTCCATCCAGGCCGTACTCAAGTCTCAAGCCATTAAATGCCATTGGTGAACTTTGAGATGTGATAAGAAATTGATTTTGTACCTACAATCAAGAACTTCAAACTTCAAACTTTTCCCTTCTTTGTTCTTTACTTTGATCACCTTTGCTCCGATACCATGTAGAAATTCTCATTGTAGATTAAATTGATTATGCAATGTACTAAAGCAAAATAATTAATCTACTTCTACAATAAAACTTGTGGAAGCTTAATCAATTTTGAGTAAGATCAAATATAACACATATAATAGAGAAGAAGATTCAATCACACATGAAACACAAAAGAATACTCTGGGGAAAGCCTCAACTAAAAATCCCGTTATCTGTATTATCATACAAGTGGAAATATATCAGGATTACACAAAGCTTTTTCTCTCAAGCTATCCAACCCTCAGTACAATTCCTCACTACTGCTCATAGACAGAATAGACAACACATATGCCTTCGTTCAGTTCTCCAAACCTCCAAACCTCCTATTTCCTTGCGCAGTTTCTCCTAGGTCCTCCAGCTGCCACCTGTGTGATAATCGCCTCACACACTGCTTTGACCTCTGTAGTAATTGGCAATCCTCAAGGAATGAATTCCTTCTGCATGCAAGAGGTATTCACATGGGAATGTTCTATCAACTGATAGTGCACTGTCCCTGCCTTTAATCTCAACTGGGTCTTTGTCTGAACTGACATGCATGAGTTATTTATGAGAGAACATTTAGTTATTTAGAGAACACTAGTTGCATGCATGCATGCATTAACTAACCGAACTCACAATTAGTTCCTCCAACTGTTTGGAACTAATTTAACTGGACTTAACTCAGTTAAATGAGCTAACTAATTACAACTCAAATACAACTCATCCTTATTTCCTTAATTAAGGGATAACTTCCTCAATCAAAGGGATAACTGTTGCATGTCTTCACAAAGACTTCATGTTTGAATTTCTCCAACTAATTAACTCAAGATGAATTAATTAATTATTTTTCAAACAACTGGTGAGACTAAATTCGAATTTGATTCTCAATTTTAATTTAAGGACATATTAAAAATGGAATATATCTTGAAATGCTATCTATAGCAATGCTATTTTTAGCATTTCTTGTTGCCCTTTTCAACAAAAGCTAAAAAATTTTTCCCTCTTTATAATTAGAGGTATCTTCTAAATTGAACCTTCATTAGTTAGTTTTCATTCTAATTCAAAAGGAGGAATGACCTTGGAGCACTATTGATCAAATTTCCTAATTGAGGGTGACATGAGTAGAATCTCATCTAATGTGCATATAACATTGTCACCTTGAAGTTTGTATGAACCGCAGGTTGATAAATAGGGTTGAGGAGCCCTTGGGAGTTACAACACTCTTGGTGCAATACGAGGGCTCGCCAATCACCAATAGAATTTAGATGAGCTTCAATGAAAATTTTATCAGACCATGATGATATAAGGCTCTATCAATGTTACAAGAATCTCTCTGAATATTGAAGTCCATTTTTATTTAAACTCCGGTAAATTCATTTATTTTCCTTCAACAAAGTGCATGAGAAAACTAGCATGGTAAAAGAGAATAGTACCAAACTTGCCTTCATAAGTTAGAAAGTTGTGGAGGACTAGCAATATATTTCTCCATTTGGTATTTAATGCAGTGACTAGTATCCCTTTTTTAAATTCCGAGGTGTCCATATGTGGTTTATGCAATAAATTCCTTTAATATTCATCCTCGAGCCTATGAATTTTTAATCAACTTTCTCCAATTTGAAAAGTTATAATACATGGTCATAGTTTCAAAAGAAGGTGTATTTAAAATTATTATACAGGCCCATAAATCTATCATTCTTTAATGAAAAATCATTTAATATCCTTTGTACATACATTTTGATGTAGAATTTTGTCCATTTTGCATATTTGTTACGTATTCCAGATTCTTACTAATTGATTTACTTTTGAAAATCTGTCATTAGTTGCGGAATTTGAACTAACCTATGAAAATTGTCAAATTCTGTAGCTTCCTTCTGAACTTTATAAAACTTTTGGAACTTCTTGCTGCTAATGTAACTGATCTTTATTGGTGTTGCTAAACCATGAAAATACTTTAAGAAAACCAGGTCTCCAAAAATAGTTATTTGACGTGAAAAATTTATTAGAAGAAAAAGGAGGGACAAAAAGGAAATGGGACAAGGAAAGGAATTATGAAAATCTAAAATTACAATCTAGTTGGAGGATGAGGAGAAAGATCTCCTTTCTCAACCAATTTCAAATCATAATTATTTTTCAAATATTTGACAAATTCTTCTCTTGTGAAAATTTTATGATATAAATTTAATCTATGGCTTTTAACAAGGAAGGTAATATTTTATTCATCAATTAGTTTATTTCTATTTATAATTTTTTACTATCAACTTAACTTTAATTATAATATATATATAATATATTATATATTATATATATAATTAATTTGTAAACAAATAGATTGAATATGTTTAAATTAACTTAAAGAGTGTGTTTTATTTAATTTATAATCTTTTTTATTAATCCTAGTGTTTTAAACAACTTATATGTTATTATAAATTATTACTTATATTATTAATTTTTAAATAAAGTAACTAACCAATAATTTTTATTTATTTTAATTTTTGTTGCTATTTTATTTTATTTTTTATTATTAATATATTTTTATTATTATTATTATTAATTTCCTAAACCACGATTGGAATTGTTTTATAGATTTATACTAATGCCTAACATATTTTAAATTATAATATATATATATATATATATATATATATATATATATTATATTATATATACTATTATATGGATATTTTTATAATTAATAATTTGGTAAACAAATGAAGGAACTTTTTAACTAACTTTAAAAAAGTATGGGTATCATTTTTTATATTATTAAAATATTATATATTTATATATTGTTCTATAAATTAATTAATAAATTTAAATTATTGAATTACCTTTAGTAACTAAACATTCAGTTATTTAATTTTAAATTAGTTCCATAAATAAAATAATAAGTATTAAGAATATTAGTGAGTTATTTATATTGATATATATAATTAATTGATAATTTAAATAAATAAATAGATAACTAACCCTTATTTTATTTTACTTTTTACCTAATTCAACTTTATTCCATAAATAAAATAATAAATATGAGGAATAATAGTAATAGTAAGAATAATAATAATATTAGATTAATAAATGGAAATTTGACTGGTTCCTTGAGTCAGAAATTAGTCGTTAGTACTTTTTAGCCATTGGAGTCTCTACTCAGACTATTTAACATGTTAGACTTGATCTGTCTCTTCAACTTGTCCTGACAATGAACCACACTAGTTGGTTCGAAACGGGTCGACAAAGGTCTTTCTTGATGTGATTTACGCCAAAATTCTTCTTATATAATCATGAAAATAATTAACACCCCACTACTTAGCGTTGATCCAAAGTCATTGAACATCCAACATCAAAGTTTAACAAGTTTAAAGTCTAGGGCTTTTCCTTTTATGGTGTGTGATCCTTTTCGAGATTTCAAAGCACCTAAGGATAGCCCATTATTTTCTATCAATGTACTATCCAAGATATAGATTTATTACACTAGGATTCAATGTTCTAAAATGACAGAAAAAGGTCTTGTAAGAGGTGTCT
Source organism: Pinus taeda (assembly GCA_000404065.3). Taxonomy (NCBI): domain Eukaryota; kingdom Viridiplantae; phylum Streptophyta; class Pinopsida; order Pinales; family Pinaceae; genus Pinus; species Pinus taeda. The sequence goes on along the minus strand of APFE030224569.1, from coordinate 59,385 downwards.
GAGTTGTGCAAAATTTCCATAGTTGATATTGGTTGACTTGTGGATATTTCTTTTATGTCATGAATATTTATATAGGTCAAGGAAGATGACTTAGCATCATTTCATATGTTGTAATGTCACCATTTTCAATTTCCCTTATGATGCAGTTAGGATGGGTTTCAAGGATTGTGATAGCAAGGTCACAGGAGCGAGATTACATCATCAGTGGGCTCGGAGGGGTTTGGAGAAGTTTTATGGGTCTAACGGAGTTCATCTAGCATATCTCATCATCAGGCTTAGTTTCCCATAATTCATTCTTGGTTCTGTTACATTCCAATAATTCCCATAAAACAGGGTCATAATCAACATATGTTAATTGAAAACACTAATGGTGTTACTAGGAGAAAATCATTTGGAGGAACACCTTAGTGTAATAGCTCGTTGGTACTAGATTGAAGAGATATACAAGATGGGATGATGAAAAGTGACTTCTAGTAGCTAGAGAGAGTATGGTGGTCGATTATCCTGAGATTAAAAGTGACTTTAATTAGTCAATGAAATAAAAGAAGAGAAAATTGCTTAATTGGAGAAAAGGCCATGTTACCCACCACCAATGCGTGACCCCATAGGAGAAATTTTCTCCTAGATTTGTCTTTAGCCAGCAACCAACAACCCCTTGATAGCCAACTGATAGCTTTGATGTACTACTTTCTCTGCCACCTAGGTCAACCATTGTGTACCCTCGCTCATCTATCATGATCGTATGTTTGAAGGCGAGCCGTCCAATCCCAAAGGTATGATTTTTCATTATGTAATTGGGAGTTTATGATTGTTTTTCTTCGGCACAATTGGGCATGGATTACTGGCATAGTTATGAGAATTGGACTAGTCATTGAATAAGTAGACCCCCTGGACTAGGAGCCGGTTAGAACTAGACTGAAACCGGTAAAAAAACAGGACTGGAACTGTTAAAAAAAACTAGACCAAAATCCGGTCAACCAAAAACACATAAAATATTCAAATTTTAAAGAAAAGAAAAAAAATTATATATATATATATTATATATATAAAAATATAAATATATATATATATAAATATAATATATAAAACATTTATACACAAATAAGAAAAAATTCCCATTTATATAGCATGTAAGGGTGGACATAACTAAAAGCATCAAATGTAATCCGTCTCTAAACTGAAAATACATCAGCAAACAAGGTCCACATGGCCTCTAGCATCAAAAAAAAATTATGCTACAACAAATACCCACGTATCATCAAAATCATTGTGTCTATTGGGATATTCGTCATTAATATCACCCTCTAAGCATTAAAATAAGATAGAAATAACATAACATGTCAAGTCAAGATTTTGTTTGAGTGATGGGTATTTTTTTAATAGGATGACGATAGAGGAGTTCAAAAACCAATGCCACTAACATAAAGGTACATAGAGGGCTTGGTACTCTTCATTAAATACTAGTTCCATACCCTCTTACATGACAGAATCCAATGTAGCATTGCAATCCCCCCAACCCTGAAATCCTACAAAACTGTTAGGTTTGTTGGATTTTGAGTGAGACCTAAAATTCTACTTTCTCCATATGAAATCCAATGAGATCAGAACCAATCTCAAACGTCGTGAGTCATTTCATGGTAATGTTAAAAATTTAAGTAAAAGGATGAAAATGAAAGATAAAATAGAATGCCACTTTTACTTTAAGAATTTAACACTACCATGAATTGCATAGCATTAGTATGGCAATATGGTCAAACACTAGGTTTCCACTATCATAAATCACTGCTTACAAGAAAATAAAGAAGAACAAGTAAAAAAAATAAAAATCGTTCAAAGGATCCTTGGCAGGAATGTACAAAATCGATCTGTTCAATGAAAAAAGGTTGGTACAACAATTTCTCCCCACTGCATTCATATACCCAAATTGTGGGCTTCCCTCATCATAGTTACCCTTGTACCATGGTATGTGGCTTGGAGCCTCCCCTTTGTCCCCTCTCCATTCCATCATTATTTCACATGACCCCTGCCATTTGAAGGATGTAACTTGGACCTGTCATTCCCTTAAAGGTTGAAACACCAAATAAGGTCCTTCATTAACCACTCCTAACCAAGAAGCTAACACTAATACATGTTCAAAGCCCCAAATTTGGAAGGGAAACTCACTATGAAATTCTCACTTTTGCCCTTCATTAATGAGCTTATTCACTCAATTGCACTAATGAATCATTGTACTGGAAGGTGAGGAGAGGCATGGGATGTTATACAGGATTGCAGGTGGGTTTTCATCTTAGATGTAGCCTCCCCGTATGGGATCCAATCCTCTAAAGGATCATGATGGCATTTGTAGGGTGAGCATTGACAACCATGGACCTCCATTCATGAAGAGCATTCATTGCCACACCATGGGATTCTTCAACACCATTATTTGCTTGTTCGTTGCCCAGTTATTCGATATGATAATGCACTTAGACCAGGTTTCCCCAGTTGGCTACACATTGCACCCGACACTTGGTAGCCAATTCAAGGCCTAGAGGAGGTTGTGTCTTTTCTAGGGAGACATGGGAGGGCAAGTGTCACCTTCTTTCCCTCATTGATGGAGCATCAACTTTATTTTGAGTCATTTGGAGAACAATGAGACCCATTTTGGAGAACCAAACCCAAAATAGGGGTCCCAAAGATGTTTTGCAACATGAGGGTATCACCCTCTTCATCATCATTTTTTAGGCCCTCTCCCACATTTCTAGAACAAGAGGCCTCAACATTGCCTCTCTAGGCCTCCACGCATGCATGGAATCATCCTTGTGTGGGCTTCAAATATAAATAAAATAATTTTTAAAGGCCATCATCGGTGGCTTGTAATTATGGCTGGGTTGTGTTGACCCTGCCACCTACATCTAAATGCATAGAATAATGTCTCATGGTTATTAATGTGCATTGGTTACTGTATATTGTTTAAATTTGTAACTATTAGGAATTTTTGCATGTGTTACTCATTGGATAGCGAATGAATGAATGTTCCTAGGGGATTGTTATATTTTATCCTTGACACTCCATTAACAAGTGTCTAAGAAGTATAAAAATCTAAAGAGGTAGCGAAATCCTTAACCTTTAAGTTTCCTTGACGAGAAAGTTGCCCATATCAAGATATTTCATGACTCCAAATTTCCCAATGGCTAGGGATTGAGTGTTAAAATTTGGGTACCAGAGGAAAAGTGGTTCCCTAAGGCTTTGATCTTTGGCCTAGGGATAGGGAAAAGTGTCCAAAGGTATTTTTTACTTTTCTCCTAAAGTAACTTTATAAGTGGTAAAGTCAATTTAATTTCACAGTGACTTTATAAGTGGTAAAGTTACATTCTAATTTAAAGGTGACTTTGTTAAAATCAATGAAGAATTAGAAAGTGAAAAAGTGGCTATGGAAATAAAAGGCTAATTGGGTGAGTTAAAAAATAGAAAGTGAAAAATAAAAGCACATTTACTCTCATCCCTAGATCTAAATGAATCTCAGTGATTAGATCTTGAGGTAACCCAAAAGGTCATTTAGGGAATAAAAGGAGAAGATAAGAGGAAAAGATCAATTCATGAGCATTTGAGAGAGAAAAGAGAGAGCAAGGAGAAAATTTATGAGTAGTGGAAAGTGAAGGAGAGCAGCAAGAAGACATTTCAGCAAATCTGGGCAGCAACATTTATTAGCACACATTCCAAGGCAAAACCGTACAGCAGGAGATAGGCATAGAAATCGAGAAAGAGGGACAACATAGAATTCGAGGAATAAGGACAACAACAAAGGCACAAATTTCGAGGCAGTCGTATTGTTGAAATCTGTACAGTTTGTACAACAAGTTATGGGAACGTTTTTCGAGGCTAATCGTAAAACATTTAGTGTTGTTTTATTGCTAAGAATTTCCTGTTTTTGCTATTTGCTTATTGGCACAATTTTCGAGGCAAAGTACAAGCAGGGAAATCGAGATAAGTTGTAATTTGTGGTTGCTGGAATTTTTACTGTGTATTTAAGTTTCCTTGTAAAAGCATTTTCAAAAATAAAGAAGAGCTCTCAAACTGGTTTTCCCCAAGAGTTGTAAGGGCTTTTTCCAGGGTCACATTGACCAAAAATCACTATGTTATTTTATGTGTGGCTGTTATAATTTTGTTGTGTTTTATTTCTGCAATTTCAGTAGTTGTGGCATCTCTAAATTTTTGTTTTCAGAAAAATATTGTCATTTCCAGATTTTAGAATTTTTATCATGCTTGTATTTAAAGCTAAATGCATGGAGTGATAAGGAAAACTGATAACCGGAGTGGGGGTTGAAATTTCTTCATGGTATTAGAGCTTGGTTGGCTGAAAAGTGCAGTTTGGGACAACAAAGTGAAAATTACAACAAGCAGATTTTTACACAGAAATAGAAACCTTTACCACAGATTTGAAAATTTCAGTTTGGTAGGACATGAAACATGTCTTTGGATTTGAGAGTTGAAGACAGGTTGGATGGGCAGAACAACTACAGTGCATGGAAGGAGAGAATCTAGAGCATCTTTGAGGAAGCAGAAGTCTGTGGCATTATGGTAAATACCACACAGAACCCAGTAGTAGTACCTGCTGACCCCGTACAATTGGAATTGTTTAACAAAAAGATTGCTAAGGCAAAAAAATTGATTCTAGAAGGAATCAAAGACCATGTCATTCCTCATGTGAGAGGAAATACCTATGCACATGAAATGTGGACAACTTTGACTAGTCTTTACCAGAGCTCAAATGAAAACAAAAAAATGGCCCTAAAGGAGAAACTGAAGGCCATTAAAATGGCTAAGACTAACGGTGCTACAACATACCTCACAAAGATCACTTCAGTGAGAGATGAGTTGGCAGCCGTAGGTGAGATCATTGCACCCACTAAGTTGGTGAGGATTGCTTTCAATGGTCTTCGCAAGACTTAAGAGAATTTTGTGGATGGCATTGTTGCACGAGAAAACCTTCCAAATTAGGAGAGGTTGTGGGATGATTTCATTCAGAATGAGATCAGAAAGAACCATCTTGGGGTAGCCAAACAGGTAGAGGAGGATGACAATGTGGCATTGTTAGCAAGACGCAAGAAGGGCAAAGCAAAAAAGCAAGCTTCCAATAGTGGAGACATAGGCAAAGGTAAATGCAAGCAGTAGAACAAGGAGATGGACTATTCCAAAGTCAAATGTTGGAATTGTCAAAAGTTTGGACACTATGTTGTTGTATGTCTAGAGAAGAAGAACAAGAAAGGGAAAGAAAAACCCATGGTAGCTTCTGTAGAGATAGAGAGCTTCTCAGAGAGATTTTATTGGGAGTTTGGGTTCATACCTTGTGAGGCCACTAGTGCAGGATCACCTGCCATACAAGTTCAGAGGGAGTGTGCATTCCTGCCGCTACTAGCACAACATCTTCTAGCATTTGGTATGTTGACAGTGGCGCTTCCTGCCACATGATAGGACTTAGAGAGTACTTCTTGGAGCTTTCAGAGGGTGATACTGATATCGAGGTATTATTTGGTAATGACAACATTGTTAGAGCAGTGGGTGTGGGGACATTGACATTTGATAAGGGACCCAAATCTCCCTTGAAAGTGTCATATGTTGTATATGTTCCTGGAATGAAGAATAACCTGATATCTGTCTCAGCATTTGAGGCTATGAGGTCTCCCTGGTGGAATATCCTCGAAGACCTTTTCATGTTTATCTAACAAAGACTGAATATTTGCATGACGATGTTAGCTACTATTTGGAGGTCTCTATGATTTAACCAGAGACTTTTTCCCAAGATATGTAACCATACTTGAATATACTCTTCATTCATTTGGTTGTAACAACCTTAGGGGAACCATTGGTCATTGCCCTCAGAACCACTTTCTTTTCATTCACTATAGTGAACTCCATCTCCATTGTATGATAGTGCTAGTTCCTACCTATAGATATAAGCCACTAAACACTGAATACAATATTGGTGTTGGCAAACTCTAGCACATAGAAATAATCGATTAGTGAGTAATTCCCCTCTTTAGTTCCAATTGTGGAATCTTTTTAGTGTAGGTCATACCATAATCATCAACCACCTCCACATCGAAGCCCTCAAAATATTTTGTTGGAATGCCTCTTCAGGTTGCCAAAGTTCAATAAAAAAATTAAAATTGACCCTTCGTCAATTAGAATATTGACTCACTATCCCTGTATGAATCCTCTGACCCTAAAGGTGTTATATCTAGTAACATATGAGATTTTTATTACGGTTCCACCTTTAGCCTCCACCCATGGTGATTCCTCATTTGTACTACCATGCTCATCATCTCAAATTGTTATTGCTACTTCTTCATCACTATTTGAAAGTACCTATATGTAATGTACCTTCCCTTTTCCCATGCTCTTGTGAGTCGGTTCCCAAGGCTCTTGCAGTTAAAGCAATGTTTCTTTCTTCTCAACTCATTTCGAGTGTCATCGTCCAACCTATTTTTTCCTAACCACTCCTTCTATAGGGGCTTCTTGTCCTTGCTATTATGAGGAAGGAAGGGCTTGGAAGGGACTTTAATCTTGGGTACTACATTCAACATATCATAAATTCTAATGATAACATCTTGTAAGGAACTTGGCTTGAAGGCCTTAACCCAACCATGTAGGGTTTCCAATAAACACTAAATGAATAACATAACTAATTTTTGTTATGATACATCCATCACCATGATTTCTAATCTATAAAAATAAAAAATGTAAGCATCATGTGTACATGTATGCTTGAGTTTTTCCATCTCTCTAAAATGCACTTCATGTTTCTCTTATCAAACTGGTCAATTAACTTATGTGTGAACTCCAAGTGAAAGATTATGCTACAATACCCCAGAGTAACTAGCCCATGATACCACCACTCATGAGTTTCTTCCTCTAAATGTAGTTTAGAAAACTTAATGGATTTATTCTCTCTCATAGGGTTGAGTTGGATGTATATGTCCAATTTTTGTATTGATGCCCTGGCAGTGCAACTAGATGATACATCAAAAGGATGATTGGATAAATTTCCCAATTTCCTTGGGAGTTCATAATTTTGTGAACCCATGTTGATAGTGCAAAAAACTTTCTAAGACACAACTGAATGAAATTCCTCACCTTGCACCTAATACTCCCTTAGTTAGTTATAAAACCCTTTGCCTTGCCCTTGCTTCCCTTTGTTTTCTTTTGGTTGTTCTTCCAATAATTTTGGTAATAGGGATCTAGGTGTTACTTTGCTTCACGTTTGAGTAATATTTTGAGCTAGAATATGAGTGTGGCTTATGTCAACATGATTCTCATTGTGACCATTCAACCCTCCCGCGTCATTGGTGTTAGCATTATGTTGGTGTCCCTGAATTGTTGCGATTGACTGAGTAACAACTTGCACAAACTCATGTTTCCATCTTACCAAATCATTTAGGGAATTCATAATGATTCCAAGTTGCTATTCATTTTTGTCACCCATTTCTTCTTCTCCTTTTGATTTTGAGTGAGGGAGATATTTTCCCTTTCTTTGTCTCCTATAAATTTTTTATGCCATATCCTTTGGTTTGATCAAAGTAGCATATACTCACAGGCTGGTAGGAAAAACCAAGTTTGATACCATTGTAATAACCCTTACCAAAATATGCTAACTCAACCTACAAATTTTCTCTTTTATGCATTTTGAAAAACACTTTGTATGCAAGCATTTCCTCAAACTATTTGCATGTAAATAAAATGAAACATTTATAACATAGATATTTCTTCAAACATTTTGCATGCAAATAAACATGAAACCCCTACTCAATATAATTCTCAAAGCACAACCAAATTTTTATTGAATTTGATCAAGAAATTACACGAAAAAAATTAATTTATGGCACCTATGAACATCTTTGGGAATATGGTTTAGTCTCCTCTAGATTAACTTGACCTTCATTTATAACTGGACTCCCATAGAATAAAAATGGCCTTGTTAAGGAATTTCAACCTCAATAATATTAATCAACATCCGTAGGGACAAATGTAGTCTTCTTGTTGATGAATTTATCCTCCAAAAGATGAATATAACCTCCATCAAATAGCTACAACCTCCATAAGAAAAAAATTGGCTTGCTTGTTAAGAAACTCAACTTCCAATTAAGAGCTCAGCTACTACAAATAAATTTAGCTTCCACCAAAAATGTGAGTTGTTGTGAGTAACTTGGACCCTCAAGATCAAACTCGGACTCCAAGAATAAATGTAGCCTCTCCAAGAAATTTGGTCACTTCATTTATATTTGACTTCAACAAAGAATTTGGACTCCATAATTTAAATCTTAGATGCAAAAACAAATTAGGCCTTCCAAGGTGGACTTGGCCTCCAAAGGAACCATAATTATTGCAAAGGAATGGATTAGTTCTTCTTCAATATGAGCACCTATGAAAAACCTAAATGATTCCTCCTTGACTGGCTAGGGTAGATGCATCTCACCATCGAAACCAATATCGATTAGCTAGGGTGGCTATGTTTCACCACCAAAACTAATCTCCATTATGGTTTTCACCATTTAGTTGAGGTTGCAAGGGCTCACTAAAATCAATTTACAAAAATAATCACCAGATATCCAAAGGTGATTTCCACTTTTCTTTTTATAATTTTAACATTGTAATACCATGGGTTATAAAATAACACCCCTTTTAATTTAATTAGTCAACATTAGCTCAGTAATGACATTAAATAATTAAATTTATTGATCCCCTTCTTCCAACTATAGCTTATTGGAATCATATAGGCTACTAGGTTGACCCCTATAGTCATTACTTGAAAAGGGACATGACACTCATGCCAGGCTTTTGTCCAATTACTAATCAAATGTCCCATCCATATTTTTCATTTTATCTTCTTGATTTATTTTTGTGCAAACTTAACAACTTGAAAACCATTAACCAAGTAGATTACAAAGGTAGTAAATGAATACACAACTAGCTTCTTAATATTAATTAGTGGAAGCAATAGCATAACAAATCTCATAAAAAAATTGGTAGAACAAACTATACCCAATCAAATAAGTTCATCATCAAAATATTCAAAACCTACCTGCGCTCTCATCTTGGGATAATGGCCCAACTAAGGAAATACATGTACAACAACTAAATTTGATCTAGTTGATCAAGCCCTTCTTGGTATATTCAAATCTCCTTGTTGTACCCTTCCTTTAACCCAACGCACAAGAGTATTCTCATCACTAAGACACCTCTGCTAATCTTACGTTTTTGTAAGGTGTGTCTTTTCCTTCTCCTTAGCCATTATTTTATAACTTTTCTTTTAGCTAAATCCCTGTTAGCCACCAAAATGGGTAACTCTATAATAGAAACATTTTTCTCCTATTTTGGTCAGCTAACATCCCAATGCATTGCTCATTGATGATGACATGTCATATTCCTTTTCCATTTACATTAGTCATGCACCTTTCAACATCTGGAATTCATATTGAATGAGTGTGGGCTACCACTCAACAAATACTTCGACCATTTCTTTTGCTCACCGTTTTGGGATTTTAACATTAATAAATGGGTGATCTAGATGATTAACCAATATTGATTGTAAACTTGTTCTCTCATCTTATTAAGGGGGTTAATATTTAGCCTAGTCAAGTGGAACCTCATCTAAGGTCTTTGGGTCATAGGAATGGCACTCATTGGGAGACTTGGATTGAAGTAGCATGTCAATTACCATTTCCATACTTAACACATTCCATATCACATTATTTCCTTGATATCATCTCCATATTTTGGGTTAACTGTCATTGGTTCATTGGGATTTGGAACTCACTTATCCATGTCGTTGAGTTGGATCTAAAAAAAATTGTCCTAGAGATTGATGTAGTGAACAGTATGAAAAAGCATGAAATGGGCACAACAAAAGAAAAGGCTATGAAAAAAATATGGTTAAGAAAAAAATTAGCAAGTGGCCAAAATCCTAGTATGGTCTCTACACCCCTCATTAGCCATCACTTTGTTCTTAAGCACTTGATGATCTATCTCATCCTAAGGAACCCTTGCATGTCCAGCCCCGATGAGCAATAAACTTTATAATCTTAAGGGGTAAATAAATGTTATATCACAATGAGAAAGCTTTGATACTTGAACTATACACCATGAGAAGAATTATTTAAAAGAATTAAAAGACACACTAGAGGGGTGGAAAAAGTAGGCCAAGGAAAGGGGTAACTCATGCTTCCATTATTTCTCCCTTAGTTACATCTATGCCCTTAGGATGTGGACCTTCATTAGATGGTCCGCCGACCATGGAACTTGGATATGAAGTCTTACCCCTCCATTGCCACCTATTCTCAGTAAGACCTATGGATTCAAGGGTTGTCCTTGGAAATGCCACCTACCCTTATGGGCTCATATCACCTAATAAGGTTGTTTATGTTATTTTTTCTAGTAACATTAGACATGTGTTCTAGTCTCGCTTTGTGTCGCAGAGGCTAAGGGACACAAGATCTCCAAAACCCAGAAAATCTCTTATGGGAAAACACCTAGAGACTACTCAATTAAGTTAATTGATCAATAATTGAAAATGCCTAAGTCTAACTTAGGAAAATTCATTAATTAACAACAATTAATTGAGAAAGATTGACAAAGTTCTAGAGGCTCACATTGATCAAGTATACGATGGTCTTAGATGTTGATAATGATTTAATCGTGGGAGTTGGTGCTCCAATGAGAGATTATAAGATAATATTGATGGAATGGAGTGATGGTTGTGAGACACAAGGAGAGTGAGTTCCTTGGAAAATAGAATTATCTAGTTGGAATGATTCAACAAGGAAAAGAGTTCGAGACAAGTAAGGAGATCGTCAGTGCTTGGGGGAGCAAAAAAAGGGTTTTTGTGAAAATTTCAAGTTTGAAATCATTTTGCAGAAACTGGAAATTATTTTTCAAATTGTTAAAATTTAACAATTTATCTGCTACAGAAAATACCAAATAATTCACACTACAACCTTCATAAATAAAACTATGGAAAATAATAGCGTAGAAACTGAGAAATGCTAGCATACATGCATCAAAAAAATAAACACATTTATTTTTGGAGAAATATCCTAGGTAAAACCCAACTTGGGAAAATTGATGTAGCATCTTAGGATTTTTATTATTATGCAATAGTGAAATTCATAATACAATTTGGATGTGTTGGGATAGGCTCCCCTAAGGTCAATTTTGGGAAAAAAGCCCAATTTTTGGGGCTAAAAGCCCAAGCTTTTGTATATAAAATGTAAAGTCTCCATAAATTATGGTCACAGAGCACGTAGATGTAAAGTGTCATAAAGAGATTTTCCCTTCTTTCATGTAAGTTGTGTCGGCTTGTATAGATCAACCCATGGTCCGTAGACCATGGGATTGTATAAAAATGAGAGTCTTAGAGAGTCTAAGGCAAGTCTTTGGTAGCAAAGAATGAATGTAATGGGTCAGTAGAAGTGATGAGTGAAGAGTCTTAGAGTAGAATAGAAGCTTTGCAATTGTGTGCACAGAGGCCCAGTGTAGATTCCGCAGCTGAGTGAGCGGACCCCAACAGCTAAGTGCGCAGGGTAGTTTTGAGTTTGTAAGAAAATATGAAGTATCAATAAATGAATGTGTTTATGCTATGATGAGTAATGGGTTTATGATTTAATGATATTTTGATGCGTGAATATATATGTTTTACATTATTATACGAACACAAGTCATAATATTTGCTTATGCAAAGAGTATGTTAATGCATGTTAAAATGATCATACACTTAAGCTAATTTGGGTAAATACAGAAGTAGAAGCAATCTCAGAAGCACGTAAGTAGTTGATTCACCTGTTTGAGGTCCATGAAGGACAGTCATGGACCTTCGCAAAGGTCTCGAGGCTAGTAAGAGAAAGTTGTATCGATAAGACTTAAGAGCTTATCAATCTGCATGAAGGCACGGTCAGGGCATAAAATGACATCATAACCATCTCTAGGTGTAGAAACTTGGTTCCAGCATCCCCCCATATTGCTTCTTATGAGACTTCAATTTTCACTTCGCGGATTGATGCCGAAAGGGCCAGTAGTGTAGGGATTTATTTGGAAAACTTAACTCTGAACCTGGGTCAGGACCCACTAAGCCAACAAACGGTTTCATTGTCAGGACCAAGATCTGCATAAAGATATTCTTCTTCTGCATAAAGAATCTCTCATTCTTTTTATATATTTCTGATTTGTCCTGATGATGGACCCCCTTTGGGGTTTGAAACGTCCACACAATGAACAAAGAACTGTGGACAATCCGGATCACACCACTGCAAAAAACTTCCAAAGAAGCCTAAAATCAAACAAGATATTCTTGATGTCGCATCGCTAGAATCCAATGAAGAAAGAAATTGAATATTAGTTGGATAGGAAGATCCACGAATTCACGTCGCAAGAGAATAGGAACTCGCAATTGACGAAAGAACAGTGGTTGGACAAGTATCTATACATAGAGATACACAAAAGTTTCTTATGTTCCTTCCCAATTGAATTATACGAGTCGATCACTAAATCGGCAAATGGCCAAGGAAGGTGGAGGCTTGACGGTCTAATGGTGTGGACCTCGGAGTTAGTGTGGAGATTGGAAGCCTCTGAAGATAAGATCACACATTTTGTCGATCACTAGCTTGATCGTATCATAGGAGGATTTGTGAAAGAGTTCAGAGTCGATACCTCGACCAGCTACAATGAAGCAGAGCGTCACTTCTTTAAAGGACCATGAGGCAAGTATTTAAGGTATTTGAATAGTTGGATTAAAATGCTCTTTTCTAAAAAGCAGGTTATGCAATTACCTTGATGTTTGGATCTACGTGAAGTGGAAAGTTATTCAGGGATAGAAAATGAACAACACCTGAATATAGCCCATTGATTGAGCCTCCTCTGAGTGACAACAAAGAAGAAGCACAGGCTTCTCCATAGAGTGTTGTCTAGTTAATAAGGTGAGGCTTCCCATGAATACCACATCCACCCACACCACCTCCATCTTCACCTCCACCGCATACACCTTCGCCCACACTACAACCACCTTTGCCACCATTCAATATGGCAAATTCAATAAAATTGCCCATTTTCAAGGGCTTGGGGAATGAGGGACCAAACTAGTTTTGGTTTGCTGCGAAGGTTGTGTGGGAAGCCTAGGGCATTATAGATGATCAGAGGAAGAAAGCTATGTTGGTTACTTGATCCATTAATGGAAAAGGTATTATAGACTATGTGTGAGTTTTCTTATGTTATTTAGTGCAATGGATTGGAAAGATTATGAATAACATAAACACATAAAAAATTTGAAAACATATTCAAACACATCAACATAGCCAAATTTAATAAAGGAGTTCACCAAACTTTCTAGCTACGTCTCTTGGTCCTTTCACTTCCAGTGCTGACCTCTTTATTTTGTCTCCAAATTTTTGTTATAGGTATGAGCTCAAAAATAGAGTGTCAAATAAGAAAATGGATCTCACCACTGCGTTCATCTCGAAATTTCGAGTAAAACGAATATAAACTTCACCATATTTGGCCACTGTGACCTCCAAACCCCCTGGAATGGTCCAAAACCACCTCTGTCCCTGCAAAACCACCCTCTGTGTGGCAAAAACCACTATGGATTGCATAAAACCACCTCGGACTGCATGCTGGTGGTAGGGCTTCAGCATGTTCTTTATGTTTTGGTGATATGGTATTATATACCATATGTAGTTTCAATCCACGGTGAACATGGGATAATGCAATAACACAAAATAAAAGGATTAACTAAAGGACCGACAGGCGTGGGGTTGCCCCAATTATCTAGCCTTCTCTCGTCGAAGATCCCGACACCAAATTATCCAACGGCTATTGCGTCGTTCTTGTCAACTAACCTGGATGATTTCCATCGTTGATCTATCCCATCCAATTTGACTGCTATCGCGCAATCTCGTATGAAATTAAGCTCGACCGATATCAAATCGAGAGCACACAAGAAAAGAAGTTTTCCCATGCTACATGTTGCTCGCTAAGGGTGATCATGTGAAATTTTAGAATACCGCTTCCCACCTCTAGGGCGCGTGAGAAACCATTTACCACTTGCTTGCTGGAACTCAAAGAAGTTAAATTTCTTTTTAATAACCACATCATGTCCGTTTAAAATACTAACCTTCTTGCTTGTTTTGACGCGATATGCATCGATCTATGCTAATGGGATGATCACCACTCTCATTCGTTGATCTGATTGATCCAATGACTGTGGTGTGAACCAATCATAAATTTCCATGCCACCTTCTCTCCTAACATCATCCAGAACTCGTGACTCATTCCTAGGTTGCCACGTGTCTTGTTGATGTAGCCATTGACTATCCACCTTTGATTGGTTCTAACTTCTTCATCTGGACTCAGATTTACATGCCATTTGCACCGTTGGAACTGTATCGTTGAGCACTTCAACTTGGCCCCACTTTCATCTGCATTTTAAGTCTTTGATCTGAAGGCAAAAATGAATCCATTTTGGATCACTCCTCCCCACTAGAAGCTTTTGGTCCACCAAAAGTTGGTTTTAGTTGTTGAGTAAGTGAGAATAAAGTTCCCTTACTTTTATAATCTCTATCCATTGTGCTTTACTTCGATTTGTACCTTTCAGTCCAACTTGGAGATACTCAACATTTCCCCGTCGCGAAGTCCTTATCCTCCTATCAAGAATTGTGTCCTCTTGTAGCTCATTGAGATACTCGAGAAAAATATCTTCAATGGAAGGTAGCTGACCTTGCTCTTCGGGATCTTCAATCAATGAAGGTTCATACAACCACAAGTTTTAAACATTTACGATGGAATAGATTTGCATATAAGCTGGTAGATCTAGGCGGAAAGCATTTTCACCAATTTTGTCAAGTATTTTGAAAGGACCATATCTAATTGGTTTCAACTTTTTACCTTTCCCTTGTTGTATTTCTTTGCTGATGTATAACCAGACTTGATCACCAACTTGAAAACTATGCTCAACTCGATGCTTGTCATGTCGCACCTTATACTTTGCTTGGCTTCTTTCCAACTGTTCCTGTACTACCTGGTGAATTTCTTAGATTTGTTCAATGAACTTGGTTGCTTTGTCCACATCACTGTGTCCATCAACTGCTATGTCTTTACCAGTGACAAAATCGAAGGGAGACTTTGGTATAAAACCAAAACAAGTCTCAATAGGAGATATGTGAGTAGAGGAATGTTTTTCATGTTTGTAAGCATGCTGCACATAACACAAATCCTCATCCCAACGTTTGGGATGCTTGCTGTTATATCCTCGAAGCAACTATATCACTGTCCTATTGACCACTTCTGTCTAACCATCTATCTGCAAATGAAATGTAGTGCTCTTCTTTTGTGTCCATTAACTCCCATAGACTTGACCAGAATTTCCCGACAAATCGAGAATCTCGATCGCATACAATAGAAGTGGGTAGACCAGAATGAAGCCATACATTTTGAAAGAAAAACTTTGCAGTTTTTTAGTTGTGACCTGTTTATTACATCGTGTCAAAATACACATCTTACTGAACCTATCCACAACTACATACAAATAATCATGACTCTTTCTAGACTTTGGCAATCCCCCAACAAAATCCATGGAAACCGTTTCCCAAGGATGAGAAGGAATTGGAAGTGGAGTATACAAGCCTAATTTCATATTCCTTAGCTTGCTTGGAGCACACATAGTACATCCTTTAATATATCTAGAAATTGTCTCATTCATTCGTGGCCAAAAGTAGAATCTTTGTAATTGTGCAATTGTTTTACTTACACCAAAATGATCTGATATGAGAGAAGTATGTGCTTCTTGAATTATATTAACTCTTTCAATTTGTGCAATGCATAACTTTCCCAAATGATATAAGAGTTTTTCCTTTATAAAATAATCCAATTCTTCTACCTGTTTGCCATGACTTAAAGTTGCATATACATCCTTAAAATTTGTGTCTTGAGCATAATGTTCATTGTAACTTTCATGAATTACTAAGTTATTCTTAAGTATTGTGGATGTATTTATAATTGGTCTTGATAACATGTCTGCAAACTTATTAAGTATTCCATTCTTATATTTGATAACAAGATGAAATTTCTGTAGAAAACCCATCCACTTATAGTGTCTTGATTGTTGCAATTTAGTTTGTGAGTGTAAATGTTGAAGTGGTTGATGATCTGTGTGTATGATTGTTTCTTTACCCATTATGTAATGTTTCCACATTTTAACACTCTGAACTAATGCATAAATTCCTTATCATATGTAGGATAGTTAACTACTACTAATGTGAATGTCTCAAAATGAAAGCATACAGGCTTCCTGTACTACATCAACACTGCCCCCATGGCATATTCACTTGCATATGTCTCGATCTCAAATGGATGCTAAAGATCTGACAGTGCTAGTACTAGTGTTGTATTAATCCTTTATTTTAATGTTTCGAAGGCTTTCTGTTGTTTTCCTTCCCACTGAAACACCTGTTTGACACTTGTCAAAGCATGTAAAGGAGTTGCAATCAAAGAAAATTTAGCAATGAACCTTCTCTAATATTGCACTGCCCCTAAGAAACTTCTAACTTCTGTAGTAGTATTGGGCTTAGGCCAATTTACAATGACTTCGACCTTAGAGGGATCTATTTTCAATTCACCACTCCCTACAATATAACCCAAATAATTCAAAGATGTTCTACCAAATTCACATTTTGACAGTTTTACATAGAGATTTTCTCTTTTCAAAACATATAAAATCCGCTTTACATTCTTTACAAGTTCATCCTATGTTCTACTGAAAACAAGAATATCATCTAAATAGACTATTACAAAATAATCAATGAATAGTATAAATACATCATTCATGATTCGCATGAATGTAGCTAGAGCGTTAGTTAAGCCAAAAGGCATAACCATCCATTCATAGAGTCCTTGCTTCGTTTTGAAAGCAATCTTCCATACATCCTGTTCTGCAACTCTGATTTAATGGTAACTGCTTTGCAAGTCCAATTTAGAGAAGTAAATTGCATCTTTTAACTAATCTAACAAATCATCAATATGAGGAAGAGGATAACAATTCTTTATTGTGATTTTATTTAGTGCTCTAAAATCAATTAACATTCTTCGCGAGTTGCCTTTCTTTCGCACTAACACAATAGGTGATCCGCACGGTGATGTGCTTGGTCGAATAAACCCTTGATCAAGCAACTCTTGTACCTACTTCTTTATCTCTACATTTTGTAGCGCTGATAACTTGTACATTCCAATGTTAGGTAGTGGAGCATCTTGTTGCAAATAAATCTCATGTTCTATCTCTCACTTGGTTGGGAGCCCTTTAGGCTCTTGAAATAGAATATCATAATCAGAAACAACTTTAACTAGATATGATTTCTATTTAGGATTACAATCTTGGAAAGCATCGAATTTATCAATATCCTTTGCTTTTACAATCATAAGTAAAAATTGTTTACTTGAATTTACAATTCCTTTCATCTATTCTGAATTTATGAGAGAGAAGTTATCTTTGCATTTATGAGCCCTTACAATATATTAAGTTCCATCCTTAGTGAGTTGATACTTATTTTTAGTTCGATAGAAGATAACATTTCTATCGTACAAGTATGGACTTCCTAATACAATTCCACGTATGTCCAATGGGACTATGTCTAACTCAACCTCATCTACAAACTTTGACCCAATAGCAAAACGAAGTTTACATTGTTTCGTAACTTGTAGCTTAGTTGTATCACACAACCAACCTAATGGATATGTCTTTTTATGAGGTTTTGTTTCTAGATCTAACTTCTTTACAATTGCTTTAGAAATCAAATTAACTTGTGACCCACTATCAAATAAAGTATCAATTTTAGTATGCTTGGAAAATGACTCTAATATGAAATAGGTCATTTATTTTCCTCTCATCATTATCATTATCAATAGAATGCGAAGAAGTACTTGTAGATGCTTTAGAATCTTTACCTTTTATACCTGTAGCTGTAACCATTGTCTCGTCACCTGAATCTGATCCCAAGTCCTTTTGAATAGCAACAACATTATTTTTCTCTTTACTCCCAAAATTCTTAGGCTTCAATTCTGGATACAAAGACCAACAGTGTGCCTCATTGTGTCCTTCATTCTTACAATGACTGCATGAAGGCTTATCCTTCTTTATAGCGTTTGTTTTATTTTCCTTCCATTTCAGTTTCTTCTTGCCTTT
Source organism: Pinus taeda (assembly GCA_000404065.3). Classification (NCBI taxonomy): domain Eukaryota; kingdom Viridiplantae; phylum Streptophyta; class Pinopsida; order Pinales; family Pinaceae; genus Pinus; species Pinus taeda. The sequence goes on along the minus strand of APFE030224569.1, from coordinate 41,186 downwards.
CTTCTTGCTTTCAATAGGTTTGGATGATTTCCCAACATCTTGGGTTACATTTTTACCTCTAGCTTCTAGATGAGATGCTTGAATTGATACATCATCTAAGCTACTTGGATTAAACATAAGTATGTTATGCCGCAAATAACTATGAAGACCACCTATGTATTTTAACAATGTCTCTGGTGATTCCAATGATATACCTATTGTTAAAGCTCTCATATGGAATTCCTGAGTATAACTTTGAACACTTTGACCTTTTAATTGGCATATTGTTTTCCAACTCATCATTTCTTGTTTAATATAAGCCAAAGGATAAAATTTCTTTTTAATAGCAGAAACAAATTCATTCCAATTTGAAATGATTTTACCATGCTTTTGGAGATCTGCTTGTGTCTTTCCTTCCCACCATACAAGTGCAGTTCCTCCAAGTAGAAGGCTAGCAAGTTGGATCTTCTTCCTTTCTGAAACAAATTTCTACACCCTGCAATATACTTCAATTTGTCTTATCCAATTATCAAGCTTTTCAGCATTAAGTTCTCCATCATAAATTCGTAAATCAAATTTTACATCTAATTTGATCAAAGAGGATTTCTTCTTTTTCTTTTTAGAAGAACTAGTTTTATGAGAAGAAGACGATGTTGAGGATGATGGTGATGATGGAGGAGATGGTGGGGGAAGTTTTTCCCTTGTCTCTTTATCTAGAGGAAAAAAGAAAGAAAAGGTTCCTCTGTTCCTTTATCTAGTTTCGGTGATGAAGTGCCTTCACCTTTACCCTTTTTAAACTCATTATACATCTCTTCCACCATTGCATGTATCATCATGAAACTATCCAAGAATTGGGATTCTGACCTAACTGGAGTTTCATCTTCCATCCTTCTTTGTGAAAAGACCCTTCCAATCTTTGGATTCGCCTCAAAAAGTTCACCTTCACCTCATTCGAGCCTCAATTTAGTAAGCATTCAAATCTCCACACAAACTTGTCAAACCTTAAAAACCTTGTTGCTCTGATACCACTTGATCTGTTAATGAAAAACGTATTATAGACTATGTATGAGTTTTCTTATGTTACTTAGTGCAACGGATCAAAAATATTGTGAATAACATAAGCACATAAATAATTCGAAAACACATTCAAACATATCAACACAACCAAATTTACTAAAGGAGTTCACCAGACTTTCTAGCTACATCTCCTAGTCCTTTCGCTTCCAATGCTGACCTCTTTATTTTGTCTTCAAATTGTTGTTATAGGTATGAGATTGAAAATAGAATCTCAAATAAGAAAATGGATCTCACCACTGCGTTCAACTCAATATTTCGAGTCAAATGAGTATAAACTTGACCATATTTGGCCATTGTGACCTCCAGACCCCCTAGAATGGTCAAAAACCACCGTTGTCCCTTCAAAACCAGCCTCTATGTGGCAAAAACCACTCTGGCCTGCATAAAACCACCTCAGATTGCATAATCGTGGTAGGGCTTCAGCATGTTCTTTATGTTTTTGTGATATGGTATTATATACCATATATAGTTTCAATCTGCAGTGAACGTGGGATAATGCGATAAAAAGAAATCAAAGGATAAACCAAAGGACTGGCAGGCATGGGGTTGACCCCGATCATCCGACATTCCCCTGGCAGAGATCCCGACACCAAACGACCCAATGGATATTGCATCATGCTCGTCAACTAACTAGGACAATCTCCACCTTCGATCTATTTCGTACGTTCTAACGGCTGTCGTGCAATCTCGCGTGAAATTAAGCTTGACCGATGTCAAATTGAGAGTGCGCGAGAAAATCAGTTTTCTCGTGCTAGATGTCACTCGCTAAGGGTGATCGCGTTAAATTTTAGAATACCGCTTCCCACCTTTGGGGTCCACGTGAAACGATTTACCACTTGCCTGCTGGAACTCAAAGAAGTTAAAATTATTTTTAATAACCACATCGTCTCCATTTAAAATATTAACCTTCTTGCTTGTTCTGATGCGATACGCATTGATCTCCACTGATGGGACAATCACCACTCTTGTTCGTTGATCTAACTGATCTAATGACTATGGTGTGAACCAATCACAAATTTCCATGTCACCTTCTGTGTTGACATCATCCAGAACTCGTGACTCATTCCTGGGTTGCCACGTGTCCTGCGTATGTAGGCATTCACTGTTGACCTTCGATTGGTTCTAACTTCTCCATCCGAACTCAGATTTATGCATCGTTTTCACCGTTGGACTTGCATTGTCAAGCACTTCAACTTGATCCCACTTTCATATGCATTTGAATAATTTGATCTAGAGGCAAAAATGAACCCATTTTGGATCATTAGTGCTTTATAGGAATGCGTGCTCACATGGTACATTAAGTACTACACTAATAACTCGATGGCTACATTGGCGAAAATTCAGACTGAATTGAATAAGGAATTAAGTAGGCCCAAGTTTGAAGTGAAATCAATCATTGGATTCAAGGAGATCATGATGAAGCTTGGCGAGACACCCTGGGAGCTCGATCAAAGATTGAAGTGCAAGATCCACGAATCTAACATGAATCTTACAGATGGGTAGCATTGTGAATGGTTTGTGGATTCACTCTTGCCTCATCTAAGGGTTTCTTTATCACAACAAAATATTAGGACCCAAGCGAGGGCCCTGGAGATTGTGATGAGATTGCGCAAGACACCAATTCAAGATGCTTCTTTGGGAGTTTAACAGATTCATGTGGAGTTACAGAATCTTTCCCTAGAATTCCAAAGTCTGAAGAAGGATAGAGCACTCAGCTAGAGGTGCGTGAAGAGCTTTGGTGTTTGAAATGTAAGAGTCAAGGGCATGATAAAGATCATTTCCCTATCTTCATGAATTATGTTGTAGGAGGAGGGCCAATGCCTTCAAGGGCAGAACCTCAAGTAGGGCTAAGTGCAGGGCCTGCGCTATGGTGTGCTATCTGTCAAGTAGCTGGAAAGCATATGAGAAATATTTGCCACTTGTTGCAGAAATTTGTATAGACACCGCAACAACTCTTCTGCAACTTCTGCAAATCAGTAGGTCCCGAGGAGCGTAATTTCCATAGCTACGAGTTAATGATGGAGAGAACTCCTACGTATCGAATGGAGATAGAAACTCGGCCTTCGAATCAAGGCGTTGGGGGAGCGCGGGGAGGATATCAAGGGCACGGATGAGGTCGAAGTGGAGGAGGACTTGCGAGAGGTCGAGGGCAAGTTATTCGCTACAATTATGGAGGTCCAGGACACTACACATGAGAATGCATGAACCCGACGCACCTATCATTCCAATACTACACCTAGTTTGACCACGCGATAGATGACTACCCGTATTAATAGCTAAGATGCACGAAAATGGGACGTAGCCTCAACAACCTACAAAGGACCTATAGATGATGAGGGCCAAACCCTAGAAAGAGGATCCCAATGTGAATATTGTGCTATGAAGTGGAATAACGACTGGTGAAGATAAGGGAAACCTGCCTGAAGAAGGTCAATGGGTCCACAAAGCTCCAGAAAAAGAGGTTGGCTTTGATCTAGAGTGTATGAAATAAACCTTCATGGAAGTGAAGAAAAGCTTCACTGAACCTTCTACCTCAAGAAGTCAGGATAACCAGTCTGAAGAAATGGACCCATCCATGCTTAATACCTTTTTGGAGATCTGTATGAAGATGCTACGTGATATCAAGGTCATAAAGGGATTAGAGGAGTTGATCAATAAATGTGCTGGTAATGGTCCTGAGGGACCGCACATGTTCAGGAAAATATGTAAGAATAAGGCATGTTGGGCATGGAATCCCCCCAAGGCATGTTTTGGGGTTTAAAGCCCAAGTGTTAACTATGTCCATTGTAAAGACTCCGTGAATTGTCCATATGAGCACTTGTCACTTCAGGCTCATTAAAAATTGAAGGCGACTAGAGTCATCTTTAGCTTTTTCACGACTCTTAAAAATTGAAAAAGCAAGTTGTGTCAAAGAATCATAAAATTCATTTAATTTGGAATAACATTTTCCCCTTTTTATTTTGAGCTGATCAAGTAATCTGCAATTGTGGAAGAAATTCAATCAAAACCTCGTCGTTCGCGGAGACTAACGAGTCAACCGTCTTTGACTCTGGAAACAAAACCATTTCGGGCCAAGCAAACTCGTTTAACTGGGTCAAAGTCTCCTGGTTTGTTTGAAGCTTGTGTTTCAACATCCTTAGAGACTCTGGTTACTCCAACTATTTTTGGTATCCCTGCCTCTACAGAAGATGTTACGTAGTTACAAGAGGGCATTAGAACTAATCCTAGTGTAATGGTAAACACTTTTATTCCTAAATCAGCTCCATCTGGGGTTGATTTGGAAGGTGTTACCCCTTCAGCATCTGTTGCTACAGAGTCTATACCTTCTTCGGCACCAGAAATGTTTTACAGACCTGGTGGTCTACCTCTTCTGCCTGGACTGATTGCTATAGAATAAATTACGAAGGATCTTCTGTCCCATACTCCATTGCATTATGGAACTGGGATCCACCTATATCCTTCAACTTCAGAAGTTAGTCTCCCTTCATTGCAATTTCCTGTAGAATCGCTAGGAAATATTTTGGATAGACTCGATATGTCTGAAAAACCATCGACATCTAGGACTGTGTCGTTCGATACAGCAACAACAGAACTTCCTACCGCCACTCCGACAATGTTCACTAGTATATGATCTATCCCAACTAGCTCTCAACCGCTAAATGAAGTCCACCCAGGGATTGTTTCGATAGTATGGTCTGTTCCCATTTTTTTGTCCAAAATAATATCTGGAATTTCTTATGTTGAGTCTCGGCAAATTGATCCTTTGCAACAGTATCAATTTGCGCAGTCCGGACTCCAAAGGCCAATATTTCCTTTGAGCACTGGATTGTCGCCATATGGGGGGTAGTATGCCCTTTCATTGTTCCCTCTGGGAGGACAACCATATGAGAGTTCAAAATAGAATTTGGGTCAAGATGGAATTACATCCAGTGGTTGGGTGCCAATAATGCCTCAACAGCCAAGAGTTGTATATTCAATGCAACCAAATCCACTTGTGTCGAATATCCCCACAATGTCAGCCATTGTGACAGTGTCACAAGTACAAGTGTTTCCTATTGTATGTCAACCTCAAGTCTCTCAGGTCATAATACAACAGCCTCTTGTCCCCACGACACAACCACAATCGCTAATTAGTGGCTCCTTAACTGGAGAAACTTAGGCTCAAACGGGTACTATTACCCATCATCTTGGTCAAACATCTAGTATTGGACAGCAGCAAATGGCTTCACAACCATGGCTGGTGCAATATCAACAACTGCAATTCCAACAAGCTTACCGATGACCTAAGCAACAAGGCTTTGCAGGTAATGGGCCACCGAATATTCAACATGGTCACTATCAATCATATCATAATGGTTATGCCCATCAACCTTATCAAAGTTATCAGCATCAAATACATTATGCTGGTATGCAAAGACCCACTGCTCAGGCGATCCCATCTTATCTTGGGTATGCTTCACCAAACATAAATCAATACTTGCCTTTCATAGCAACTTTAGAATTACCATATCTGAATTAGCTAACAAATGATCCAATTGCTTATGCCCTTTGGTGGCCGACGATTCCTCATAAAATTCCGTCAAATATTCCTAAATTCAATGGAAATCCGGGTGAAGATCCATTGAATCATGTGATGATCTTTCATCTATGGTGTTCGTCCAACACACTCAATGATGATTCGATTAGGCTTCACCTTTTTCAACAAACGTTAACTGGTCCAGCAGCAAAATGGTACATCGAATTGCCTAGAGCTTCATTTGATAACTTCAATTCCCTTGCCACCACCTTTTTAACCCATTTTCAGTTACCATTAAGGTATGAAACAGGAATAGAGCTTCTTACCAAGTTTAAGTAGATGACAGCCACTCACATATCTGATCATATTCATGAGTGGTAGTGTCATCGTCGTATGGTGAAAACATATGTTCCTAATCAGCTGCTCGCTGAATGGTTTATTAATTCATCGTTACCTTCCATTACAGAAGATGTGGCTAAAGGGGGGGTTGTCACTGAAGAGAAAGTCATCGCTCGTGCGCAATATCTAGACTTGATCTATACTCAGTCTGGCATGCTCTATGACAAAATCCTTGATGCTCCTAGACCAGATTTTTTCGTTCCTCCTCCTCCTAAATCAAACAAAGACTCTCATGTCGGCGATGGTGTGATAGGTACAACAAGCACGAAAATTGCAACAGCTACATCTAAGAAAGCCTGCACGGTTTCCGGTCAAAATGCAAATGAAGAACTTCTTACCTCAGAGGTTAATGCCACGTCGAACGATAAGGGCAAAGAACCGAAGCAACCAGGGGGCAAGAAGAAAGGGAAAAGCAAAAAGAAGAAACAGGATGATTCGTCCATGAAAAATCTTCTGCAAACCCTTCTCGACCAAGGAAACTCGGTCATCCATGCTTTATATGCGATGAAGACCATTGGACCAGAAATTGTCCGCATAAAGCTGAGATTAAGAAATTATTTAAGAACTCAAAAAACCTTAGTGGTATTGATTGACCCGTTTCCAAATCTAGAAACCAATCCGGTTGCTAGTGACAATGCTTCCCGATCCCAAGTGCTTATGTTGACCATTTCGAAATAGAAAAATGATGCTTTGATATCGACAAGGAATAAAGATTACGAGAATCCACGGCTGTCGAACAACAAGGCTACTGATCAACCTATTATTTCGACAACAAATTTGACCGAAGTTTTGCCAGCCATCATTCCTGAACTAACGATAAAGCCTCGAAAGGGAGTAGTACAAAATTCGAGATTTAATCCTCATGCTAGAGCAGCACAAAATTATAATATAGTAGAGGACCTGGCCCAATCACCGTCCACTATGTCGACACTTGAAGTATTGCAAAATTTCCCCTCCCAAAAGCAAGCTCTATTATCAGCAATAGGTGGGATTGACCCAGCAGATTCCGATCTTGTGGCCTTTAATCATAAAGGATATGAACCTCAGTTACCACCTCAACTCACTTTCCTCATTCAAGTGAAAGCCCTCAACAAAACTATTCATCGAACAATTATTGATGAGGGGGTATTTACATGTATTATGTCAATGAGTTGCTAGAAAACTTTAGGCTCACCACCCTTGTCGTGATCATCAACGACGTTAAAAGCATTCGATGGACAGACATACACCCTGTATGGGATTTTAGGTAACTTGCAAGTTGAACTAGGGGGAAAAATAGTAGAAATTGATGTTGAAGTTATCGATGGAAACCTCGATTAAAACATCCTACTAGGAAGGCCTTGGATTTATGCTATGGCCACTGTTGTGTCAACATACTTTAGAAAGATTGCATTTCCTTTTCAAGGAGGAATTACAATCGTTGACCAACAAAACTTTCTCCCCAATAGTTCACAAGTTACGAGAAGCATTCCAATGATCCATGGAAGCTCTCAATCGCTTCAAAATATCGGAGTAGGTCTCCTAAAAGACCCTTCCTTAATGGGTACTTTTACCTTCCCACCTCCAAGTAATCTAGTGCAAGTGGCCACAGTGGAAACCTGTCATATGATATCTTCTACATCATCAAAGATTAAGAAGAACTCTGATGATTTTGATAGTGTGGATCATCATGAGCTATTGCCACCAAGCCCTACCATACCTACACCATCTGACGATCAATTTAGTGATGTTGTACATTATTTACTAGGGGCATTGGAGCCAGATCTTTCCTTCATGACCCCTTATGAGCTATATCAAAGGTCTCCCAAGGACGGTTCTTATCTTGTGTCAACCTCATTAAAAAAATGAAACAACTGCCTTTCCAAGTCGAGTCTTTCAAAGATATCGAAGGTAAACCTTCATTCCAACCACCATGTTGAATGAAATGAAGCTTGGGGGTCATGCACCTAGATTTGTGTCATTGTGTTGGGGGCATGCAAACTTATAACAAGCATAGTTTTTTCATTTTAATCTTGTATAAACATGAAACCGAAAACAAGCAGTTTTACGTGAAGTTCAAGCTCGTTAAAAAATAAACCCAGCAATGAGCATATGTTCCACCAGAGTCTAAGCTCATTAAAAAATGAACCCACCTCCAGTAAATAACCATTGTGATCGCATAATTATCATCTTTTGAGCCTTGGTCATGTTTTTACCATCACCTCCACCTTTTTTTTAGCCGATCATATGCCTCCATTTGATTGTTTACCCCTTTTGAAGAACAACTATGACGAGTGATTCTATTAGCCACCTTCTTTACACTGTCGTGATTGAAAAGTTCCAAACCTTACCTGGAACCAACTGCTATCCAAAAACATCACTCATTCCTCAAAAACCGAGTCTCCTTTAAGCTCTTTTCATATGACTCATAAAATATGAAAATATTGTCGAGCAATTGGCCTCTCCAGCTCGTTAAAGTGATTGGGAGTGCCATCTTCCCTCTAGATTTTAATATTTTTGGACCTGATGAATCATTGCACAAAAAGATCGAGCGCTTGTTTTATTTGAGTCGTTAAAACTATCGAAAAGTCATCCCTTTCGTATTATTTTATACTTTTTTGGACTTAAGGGATTATATTACGAAAAATGATTACTAGATTTTCCTTTCCAAATCTTTTCATACTCTCTAAAATTGAGAAGGACCGAGTTTTATTTGTCATTAAACTCGTTAAAACAATAGTGACAAACTTGTCCATGCATGCAAGAACAAGTTTCACTATCTCTAGGCTCGTTAAAACACAGCGACAGGTTTGCCCAAAGGGTGAATTATAGAAAAAGCATATGTTATCCTCCGCAAGCTTGACAAAAATAAATAAGTACTAGTCATAAATGACTGGAGAAAAATTGGGAAGAAAACTTGAAGAAACTTTATTGGTAGCAGGTCGCTCTTGAACATGGCACGTTCACTCCATCACCATGATTGAGTCGGGTTGGGTTATTTTGTTCACCATTCATATCACCATTAGTCCATCATACCATCCATTTTTGGGGTTAACACTACCAATCCATTTCAGTGTCACTGATATGTTCAAGAGAAGTCGCTCAGAGAATTCACCACCCAGCTTCTGTCTCATCCGCTACAATACCTTCACCCTTCATTCTTTCATGACCGCCACCCTGAACCTTGTATCATCAGATCGTTTTCACCTCCACAAAATCTTTTTCTCTGTTTCATGTCGTAGATGTGGGATTCATTAAGGCCCTCCTACAATGGAGCACTTCTTGTCGACATCATCTCATTATCCAAGAAGTTGACTTTGGAACAACCCTTTCAATTCTTTGAAGCTTGCATGCCTCAATGGCAAGTTTCTCACTTCAGGAAACAGGTTTACATCAATGGCCTTCAACCCAAAGATTTTGCGTGGTGTTCAGCATTGACTCATGTGTTTAGACCACGTGAATCGTATTGTAGTACCTTGAGGGTCATTATCATTATCGGTGATTCCTCTCACACCTGTTAACAACTTACATCATTAGCTAGTAATCAGGGGATGTCTTTCCATGTTCGACGTCAAAAACTCTTTTCACATGGATTGAATTTTACTTCGGGCAAAGATTGAAAGAGTTTGAACACCCCTGAACTAGTTTCATCCATCTGGGCTGTGATATATTCAGGAAAATAAAGACATAAAATGTACATCATAGCTGCACAAAAAATCATCCAAGCCAAAAGATGATGGCTCTAACAGAATCATCAGTCTACCATACAAACAATTGTCTCTCTTATGTACATGAAAATGAATTTATAAAGGTTGGGCATGGGAATGCCCACCTCAGCTAGATCATGAAAATATTATGAAGATAATGTATTGTATTGTATCTTATTACAAGTCACCTTCCAATGCAAAAATCCTCGGATCCTCACGATAAAGCATTTCACTCGACATCAAAATATTTACAACCTCATGCTTTAGGGGGCAACTGTTATAGACATATTTGGGCACTCCAACCCAAATCTTATATGTCCATAAACCAAGGGCTTCTAAGTCCCTAAAATTTTTGTTTCATACCGTAAACGAACAAGGTCAACTGATTACATCATCTCCCAGAATTTCTCCATGAAAAACTACTCAGAACTGGTCAAAACTGGACCATCTCACCTGCTCCATGGTCAAAGTGCAATGCATCCCATCTAATGCATAGGGGGAGTGCAATGCATACTGAAAATCCCTTCTATGGGGTGTGATGGGTGAGAGTAGACAAATGGCAGAGACAATTTGCAAGGTGGATGATCATGGAATGTTTCAGAAACTTCTCCGGTGACACTTGCCTCTTTGAATTCTCCTTGGGATGAGTAAGAGATCATGAAATCTCCAAGTGGAATTGAGAACTATCATAGGAGTGACACTAATCAAAAACCCAGAAGCTAACTCACCCACCTACGAACATCTATATATGGATCCCTCATCCTAGAGATCTGGAGGCTGGAATTTTGCATCTTGTAAGGAAGTGTTGTTGGTTTCTGTGTGGAACATCATAGTGTTGGGTGATCTAGCTTTTCATGAGGTGAAGAAGGGCTTTCATTCTGGGAGGATGGTTCTAGGTTAGATCAATGGGTTATAATCCTCTCTTCTACTACTTCTATCAATAAAGCTATTTGAGTTTTCCTCGATATTCTCGTATGTCTTTGAATATTGAATTGATATATGCATTTGTATCGTCAATATATATCTGATCCTATATTGTTTATGATTGTAGATCTCTATGCTTTGATGGTATTGTGCTGCTTTGACCCTACAGGTGTTCTTCAAAGTGGGACAAGCGAGGAAGGAGCAGCAAAGATCTGTCAAAGGGGAGAGGAAACAAGCAAGGAGCCAAGCAAAAGACTGAGGTTGGTACTCTCTACTTCTCTCTCATCTACTTCTCATAAAGGAAAACACAACTAACTTTAGTTTGTTTGTTTCTAAAAGAGCTACCTATCTTAGTGGGACTAGCAGCTCTGAATGGACACTAGTTTTCCCGATAACAAAATGGCGACTCCACTGGGGAGTGAATAGCTTGTTTGCTTGTTTCTAGTTTGTTTGCTTTATAAACAACAGACGGAGCCTGAAGTTAAGCCAGCTAGCCTTCAAACTGCTTTTGCTATGCAACTGCAAATTAGATAAACGCTGCTTCAGTCAATCTCTGGGTTAGTTTATGAATTAAACATCTGACTTGCAAACATCATAAGTGCCCTGGTGGTGGCTTAAGTAACCTCATTAGATCAGCCCCTATGTTTTGTATTTACTGACTATCATTAGCTTAGCCTAAATCCCTGAACTAAGCTACAAACTATGACAAAAAACCAAGCCCAACCTTGTCTCTATACCATCACATTGTCTCCTTTTGACAGTCTGGATGCATCGCACCTCCCATGTGTTGTAGGTGAGATGCATCCTTGTTTCCTTGTGTTATAGGTGCGAGGATCAAATAAGACTGTTTCTACCTCCAGATTTTGGTTTTTCTTCATTCTCTTCAGCTTTATTCAGGAGTTTTGTTGTCTGTGATTAATATACCACTATTGAAACTCCCTTCCTTTGCATTATTCAACCTCCATTGTACAAAGAATTGTGAATGTTTTTTATGTACTTTTCGCCATTTATAGTTCTCCTTTACAAACAATACTTTAATCGAATTGTCGTCTTTTGATTTGAAAATGTCGCAAGTGTTGTTTTTAGTCAAAGAAAAGAATCCTCCTTTTTTTGATAGTTGATTACACTGTTACTCTTGTATTTGATATGAATTAATGGTATTTCAAGTGTCAAAAGCAGTTTTGAATTCAAAATCGCAAAGTGTCATCCTTGTCTTCCTTTCGTCTTTTGAAAAGAAAATTGTTAGTACTGTCACTTTGAAAAGAAAATTCAGATTTGTACTTAGCATTCTTTTTGTCATTCACACATTAAGAAAGCAGAAAACAAATACATGCATATGCATTTTCATTTAGACTACTTGTGGAGATTGATTTAGGACAGTGCATCTTAGTGTGTACTCTCTGCTCTTTGTTGAAAGAATTTCGCTTCTCTTTCCTTAGTAGCTAGGATTTTCATTACAAAAAGAGAAATAAATGATTGTTTATCATCTTAGATTGCATATTTAGGAGTTGTATATCTACATCATGTGGTGAAGCTTAAAGGAAAACTTCTTAAGAAAGATCAACTGTAAAATAAATTTCAATGAACATAAAAACTCTTTGGAACCTAATGCACAACATTTAGAAGTCTAGGTTAGAGATGTATTCTGACATCGTAAACCCTGGTAACTATCGCTTTCATCGTAGGTTGGGTGATTCCTCCTCTTTGAGATGATAAGTGCTAGTACGGACTTGTGCTCCCACGTACCGTTAAGTATATATTGGGAGGCCACAATAGGATATATCCTTTATCCTTAGGAAGTCGTGTCTGCCGCCCTATCAATCGCAATGCATTGAACACAACATTCAGGAAGATTGACTACCATACCATAAAAAGTATTTTGTAGTTTTGTGATTGGTTTGGTAATCCGTCTGTCTATATTTCTAGAATAGTCACTTTCGTTCCTTTTCAGACTCCTTAAAATAAAAGTTCCATCTGAGCACTTGTCACTTCAGGCTCATTAAAAATCGAAGGTGACTAGAGTCATCTTTAGCTTTTTCTCGACTCTTAAAAATTGAAAAAGCAATTTGTGTCAAAGCGTCATAAAATTCATTTAATTCGGAATAACATTCTCCCTTTTTTATTTTGAGTTGATCAAGTAATCTGCAATCATGGAAGAAAGTCAATCAAAACCCCGTCGTTCGCGGAGACTAACGAGTCAACCATCTTTGACTCTGGAAACGAAACCATTCCGAGCCAGGTGAACTTGTTTAACTAGGTCAAAGTCTCCTAGTTTGTTGGAAGCTTGTGTTTGAACATCCTCAGAGACTCCGGTTAGTCCAACTATTTCTTGTATCCCTGCCTCTACAGAAGAAGTTCCACAGTTACAAGAGGACATTAGAACTGATCCTAGTGTAATGGTAAACACTTCTATTCCTGAACCAGCTCCATATGGGGTTGATCCAGAAGGTGTTACCCCTCCAGCTTTTGTCACTGTATAGTCTATACCTTCTTCGGCACCAGAAATATTTTACAGACCTAACAATCTTCCTCTTCCACCTGGACTGATTGCTATAGAAGAAATTACGGAGGATCTTCCATCCAGTACTCTATTGCATTTTGGAACTAGGATCCACCTATATCCTTCAACTTCAGAAGTTAGTCTCCATTCATCGCAAGTTCCTGTAGAATCGCTAGGAAATATTTTGGATAGACTCGATATGTCTGAACAACCATCGACATCTAGGACTATGTCGTCCAATACAGCAGCAACAGAACCTCTTGCCGCCACTCCGAGAATGTTCACTAGTATACCATCTATCCCAACTAGCTCTCAACTGTTAGATGAAGTCCACCTAGGGACTGTTTCGACAGTATGGTTTGTTCCCATTTATTCGTCTGGAATAATATCTAGAAATTCTTATGTTGAATCTCATCAAATTGATCCTTTACAACAGTATCAATTTTGGCAATCCAGTCTCCAAAGGCCAATATTTCCTTTAAGCACTGGATTGCTGCCATATGGGGGGCAGTATGCCCTTTCATTGTTCCCTTCGGGAGAACAACCATATGAGAGTTCACAATAGAATTCGGTTCAAGCTGGAATTACATCCAGTGGTTGGGTGCCAATACTGCCTCAACAGCCAAGAGTTGTATATTCAATGCAACCAAATCTACCTATGTCAAATATCCCCACTACGCCAGCTATTGTGATGGTGTTGCAAGTACAAGCGTTGCTTGTTGTATGTCAACCTCAAGTCTCTCAAGTCATAATACAATAGCCTCTTGTCTCCACGACACAACCACAATCGCCGATTAGTGGCTCCTTAACTGGAGCGACTCAGGCTCAAACAGGTACTATCACCCCTCATCTTGGTCAAACATCTAGTATTGGACAACAACAAATGGCTTCACAACCATGGCTGGTGCAATATCAACAACCGCAATCCCAACAAGCTTACCTACGATTTGAGCAACAAAGCTTTGCGGGTAATGGGCAGCCATATATTCAAAACGGTCACTATCAATCATATCATAATGGTTATGCCCATCAACCTTATCAAAGTTATCAACATCAAATACATTATGTTGGTATGCAAAGACCCACTGCTCAGGCGATCCCATCTTATCCTGGGTATGCTTCGCCAAACCTGAATCAATAGTTATCTTTCGTAACAACTTTAGAATTACCATATCTGAATCAGCTAACAAATGATCCAATTGCTTATGCCCCTTGGTGGCCAGCAATTCCTCATAAACTTCCATCAGATATTCCTAAATTCAATGGAAATCTGGGTGAAGATCTATTGAATCATGTGATGACCTTTCAGCTGTGATGTTCGTCCAACACTCTCAATGATGATTCGATTAGGCTTCACCTTTTTCAGCGAACGTTAACTGGTTCGGCAGCAAAATGGGACATCGAATTGCCTAGAGCTTCATTTGATAACTTCAGCGCCCTTGCCACCACCTTTTTAACCCATTTTCAATTACCAATAAGGTATGAAATAGGAACAAAGCTTCTTACCAATTTTAAGCAAATGACAGCCACTCACATATCTAATCATATTCATAAGTGGCGGCATCGTCGTCGAATGGTGAAAACATATGTTCCTGATCAACAGATAGTTGAATGGTTTATTAAGTCATTATTACCTTCTATTACAGAAGATGTGGCGAAAGGGGGGGTTGTCATTGAAGAGCAAGTCATCGCCCATGCGCAATATCTAGACTTGATCTATACTCAGTCTGGCATGCTCTATGACAAAATCCTTGATGCTCCTAGACCAGAGTTTTCCGTTCCTCCTCCTCCTAAATCAAACAAAGACTCTCATGCTGGCGATGGTGTGATAGGCATGACCATCACGAAAACCAAAAAGGCTACGTCTAAGAAAGCCCGTACGGTTTTTGGTCAAAATGAAAATGAAGAACTTCTTACCTCGGAGGTTAATGCCATGTCAATCGACAAAGGTAGAGAACCGAAGCAACCAGGGGGCAAGAAGAAAGGGAAAAGCAAAAAGAAGAAACAGGATGATTCGTCTCCTGAAAAATCTTCTGCAAACCCTTCTCGGCAAAAGAAACTCGGTCATCCATGTTTTATATGCGATGAGGATCATTGGACGAAAGATTGTCCACATAAAGTTAGGATTAAGAAGTTCTTCAAAAACACAAAAACCTCAGTGGTATTGACTAATTCGTTTCGAAACCCAGAAACCAATCTGGTTGCTAGCGACAATGCTTCCCCATCCCAAGTGCTTATGTTGTCGATTTCGAAATAGAAAAATGATGCTTTGATATCGACAAGGAATAAAGATTACGAGAATCCACAGCTGTCGAACAGCAAGGCTACTGATCAACCTAGTAGTTCGACAACAACTTTAACCAAAGTTGTGCCACCCATCATTCTTGAGCTAACAATAAAGTTGCCAAAGGGAGTAGTACACAAATCAGTTTAATCCTCATGTTAGAGCAGCAAAAAATTATAATATAGTAGAGGATCTGGCCCAATCGCCATCCGCTATGTCGACACTTGAAGTACTGCAAAATTGTCCCTCCCAAAAGCAAGCTCTATTATCCGCAATAGGTGGGATTGACCCAACGGATTCCAATCTTGTGGCCTTTAATCATAAAGGATATGAACCCCAGTTACCAGCTCAACTCGCTTTCCTCATCCAAGTGAAATCCCTCAACAAAACTGTTCATCGAACAATTATTGATGAGGGGGCATCTACATGTATTATGTCAATGAGTTGCTGGAAAACATTAGGCTCACCACCCTTGTCGCGATCGTCAATGTTGTTAAAAGAATTCAATGGAAGGACATACACCCCATACGGGATTTTAAGTAACTTGCTAGTTGAACTAGGGGGGAAAATAGTAGAAATTGATGTTGAAGTTATCGATGGAAATCTCGATTACAAAATTCTACTAGGAAGGCCCTAGATTTATGCTATGGCTGCTGTTGTGTCAACATACTTCAAAAATATTGCATTTCCTTTTCAAGGAGGAATTACAATCGTTGATCAACAAACCTTCCTCCCCAACAGTTCACAAGTTACGAGAAGCATTCCAATGATCCATGGAAACTCTTGATCGCTTCAAAATATCGGAGTAGGCCTCCTAAAAGACCCTACTTTAATGGGTACTTTTGCCCTACCGCCTCCGAGTAATCTAGCAGAAGTGGCCATGGTGGAAACCTACAATATGATATCTTCTATATCTAAAAGATTCAGAAGATTCCCGAACATTTTGTTAGCATGGATCATCACCGGGTATTGCCCCCAAGCCCAATAGAAATATTATAGCAATCAATTTTCTTGGCCTGGGGGGCAAACCCAAATCAACGCTCATCAAGTGTTTGGATAGATAGGCCTAAGGAATATGGCACCTCTTCAAATCCTTGGTCGCATGTAGATTCTACAAACGAAGGAATCAATCAGTCAATGATGATAAGAGAGGCACCATGGGGAGATTACCACCATCATTCCCATCTTCCGGATTACCACGAAGATTATTCTAGCAATGTTAATCATCCTTCTATTTTTGATTTTCTGTCAAATACTGTAAATACAATGGATTATGAGGATATTTCTTTTACTGTGTCAACCTCATTAGAAAATGAAACAACTCCCTTTCCAAATCGAGTCTTTGATTACGATCTTGTAAAATCCAAGTTGAGTCTTTCAAAGATCTCGAAGGTAAATCTTCATTCCAACCACCTCGTTGAATGCAATGAAGCTTGGGGGGCATGCATCTCGATTTGCGTCACTATGTTGGGGGCATGCAAACTTATAACAAGCATAGTTTTTCATTTCAAGCTTGTGTAAACATGAAACCGAATCTGAGCATATGTTGTCGCATGGTTCAAGCTCATTAAAAAATGAACCAAGCCACGAGCAGTGTTGCCACAGGGTTCAAGCTCGTTAAAAAATAAACCTAGCAATGAGCATATGTTCCACTAGAGTTTAAGCTCATTAAAAAATGAACCCACCTTCAGTAAATAACCATTGCGATCACATTATTATTAGATTTTGAACCTTGCTAGTGTTATTACCATCACCTCCACTCTTTTTAGCCGATCATACGCATCCATTTGATTGTTTACCCCTTTTTGAGGAAAAACTACGACGAGTGATTCTATTAGCCACCTTTTTTATACTACCGTGATTGAAAAGTTCCAAACCTTACCTGGAACCTGCTGCTATCCGAAAACATCACTCGTTCCTCAAAAAACGAGTCTCCTTTAAGCTCTTTTCATCTGACTCGTAAAATATGAAAAGATTGCCAAGCAATTGGCCTCTCCATCTTGTTAAAGTGATTGGAAGTGCCATCCCTCCTCTAGATTTTAATCTTTTTGGACCTAAGGGATCATTACACAAAAATATCGAGCACTTGTCTTGTTCAGCTCGTTAAAACTATCGAAAAGTCATCCCTTTTGTATTATTTTATACTTTTTCGGACTTAAGGGATTACATTACGAAAAAGGATTACTGGAGTTTCCTTTCCATCTCTTTTATGACTCTCTAAAATTGAAAAGGACCGAGTTTTCTTTGTCGTTAAACTCATTAAAACAATAGCGACGAACTTTTCCATGCAGACAAGAGCGAGTTTCATTGTCGCTAGGCTCGTTAAAACATAGCGACAGGTTTGCCCGAAGGGAAAATTATAGAACAAGCATATGTTATCCTCCTCAAGCTTGAAAAAAATAAAGAGGTACTGGTCAGAAATGTCTGGGGAAAAATTGGGAAGAAAACTTGAAGAAAATTTATTGGTAGCAAGTTGCTCTTGAACATGACACTTTCACTCCATCACCATGATAGAGTCGGGTTGGGTTATTCCGTTCACCGGTCATATCACCATTGGTCCACCATATCATCCATTTTTAGGGTTAACGCTACCAATCCACCTCAGTGTCGCTGATATGTTCAAGAGAAGTCGCTTAGAGAATTCACCAACCTAGCTTGTGTCTCATCCGCTGCAATACCTTCACACTTCATTCTTTCATGACCACCACCCTGAACCTTGTATCATTAGATCGTTTTCACCTCCACAAAATCATTTGCTCCGTTTCGTGTCGTAGATGTAGGATTCATTAAGACTTAGGAACAACCCTTTCAGTACTTTGAAGCTTGCATGCCTCAATGGCAAGTTTCTCACTTCTGGCGATAAGTTTACATCAGTGACCTTCGACCGAAAGATTTCACGTCGTGTTCGACGTCAAGTCCCATATTCACACCACATGAATTGTATTGCAGTACCTTGAGAGTCATTATCATTATCGGTGATTCCTCTCACACTTGTTAACAACTTACATCATTGGCTGGTAATCAGGCGTTGTCTTTCCATGTTCAACTTTAAAACATATTTTCACATGGATCGACTTATACTTCGGGCGAAGATTGAATGATTTTGAAGACCCCAGATCTAGTTTCATGCATCCAGGCTGCGATATATTCAGGAAAATAAAGACATCAAATGTACATCATAGCTACACAGATAATCATCCAAGCCAAAGGATGATGGCTCTACCATAATCATCAGTCTGTCACACAGATGGTTGTCTATCATATGTACATGAAAATGAATTTATAAAGATGAGCATGGGAATGCCCGCCTCAGCTAGATCATGAAAATATTATGAAGATAATGTATTGTATTGTATCTTATTACAGGTCACCTTTCAGTTCGAAAAACCTCGGATCCTCCTGATAAAGCATTTCACCCGACATCAGAAGATTTACGACCTCATATTTTAGGGGGCAACTGTTATAGACATATTTGGGCACTGCAACCCCAATCTCATATGTCCATAAAACAAGGGCTTCTAAGCCCCTAAAAGTGTTGTTTCATGCCCTAAAAGAATAAGGTCAGCTGATTACATCATCTCCCAGAAGTTTTCCATGAAAAACTACTCAGAACTGGTCAAAACAGGACCATACAGACTGCTCAATGCTAAGGGTGAGATGCATCTCACCTGCCACATGCAAAAAGTGTGATGCATATTGAAAAACCTTTCTGTAGGGTGCGATGAGCGAGAGCGGACAAATGGCAGAGGCAGTTGGCTAGGTGGAAACCTAGATAATCTTCTAGAAACTGCCCATTTGACACTTGCCTCTTTGAATTCGCCCAGGGATGAGTAAGAGATCATGAAATCTCCAAGTGGAACCAAGAAATATCAGAGAGATGACACTAATCAAAATCCCAGACGCTGACTCACCCACCTGTAAATATCTATATATGGATCCCTCATCCTAGAGATCCAAAGGTTGGAATTTTGTATCTTGTAAGGAAGTGTTGTTGGTTTCTCTGTGGAACCATCATAAGTGTTGGGTGATCTAGCTTTTATGAGGTGAAAGAGCTTTCATGCTGGGAAGGATCGTGTTGGTCAGACCAATGGGTTTAATCCTCTCTTCCTAACACTTCTATCAATAAAGCTATTTGAGTTTTCCTCCATATTCTTGTATATCTCTGAATCTTGTATTGATATATGCATTTGTATGGTTAATATATATCTAATCCTATATTGTTTATGATTATAGATATCTATGCTTTGATGGTATTATGTTGCTTTGACTCTACAGGTGTTCTTTGAAGCGGGACAAACGAGGAAGGAGTGGCAAATATCTGTCAAAGGGGAGAGGAAACAAGCAAGGAGCCAAGTGAAAGACTGAGGATGGTACTCTCTGCTTCTCTCTCATCTATTTCTCATAAAGGAAAACACAAGTGACTTTAGATTGTTTGTTTCTAAGATAGCTACCCGTCTTAGTAGGACTAGCAGCTCCAAATAGACACTAGTTTTCCCGATAATAGGTCATGGATCCCATTTTCAACTCATAAAATTATTTTTCCCTGTTGTCATAGCATCTCTCCAAGAGATACATATTCCTGAAAAGTCTCTCGAACTCACTCCAAGTCAACTCCTCTTCATGAATATCTCTAACATTCTTTACATCTTGCCACCAAATATCTACTTTATCTTTAAGACTTAATGTAGCTATTTTTGTCTTCATGTTCGCTAAGTAATCATGCAACCTGAAGAAATTATTCATCCTAAGAAACCATTCTTCAACATCCTATGAATTGTTCATTTCCCCATCAAATGTTTCTTTCTTTAAATCATCTGACAAATATCCCTTAACACTCCTCCTATAATAATGATAACGATGATGACCATGATACATGTCGAAAATAGGACTAGATTAAATCCCATGTCCACTTCATCGTCTATCATGTGTGTCCAAGAATCTTCCATCTCTAACTGTGTCATCTCTATCCAACCTATGCCCACCATGTGACATGCTACCATATTCTCCATTAGTCATGTCCTCCTGTCCATGACTGATTCTAAGTAGTCCTTGTTTCTGTAAGTCTAACAAGCTCTGAAGAATAATTGCATTGGCCTTTGTTTGTTTCTCCTATTCCCTAACAAGTATCTCTTGTGATTGAACGATTCAGTGATTATCCTCTTTGCATATCCTTATTTCTACCTTCAAACTTCTTAGAGTGTCTGCTATGTCAGGAGAATACCCCTCACCATGTTTCTTATCTGATCTATAAGGAGAATCTCGTGAATTGTAGTATACCATTCTGCTAGTCAAATTTTATCTTTTCTTCCTGCAAAGTATATAATACCAACTTGTTGGGTGTGGAGCCTGATTATCTTCTGTATTCAAAGGTTTCAATCAGATGTATACCCCAGGAAGACAATACACCCCTCCACGCAGGGGGGGGTGGGGGGGGGCTAATTCCCCTTGGCTGGGGGCTCCGGGGGCTAGCGCCCCCGAAGCTAAAAATAGATGTAAAATTGCCTTGTAAAAGTATAGTAATTTCTAGTCAATTTGGGCCATTCATTAGGCGGATGATCTGAGGGTAGAAGTTATGTTTAATTTAGGGGTTTCTGCCCTAGAAGGCAACCCCTCGCTATATATGAGGGAATTGTATTGCGTCTATGCATATCTGTATTCTGAGTGAGGAAGAGAGAGGAGATTGAGAGCGAAGAGGGTGTTACAGTGGATTTGTTGTAGGTTGTATATCTTTTGTTTGCTGGATAATATAATAAAAGAAGGACTGGTTTTTTCTCTGTGGATGTAGCCCAAACTGGGTGAACCATGTATATCTGTGTCTCTCGTGTTTTATGCATTTTCTATGTTTATATTTCTACAATATTTTATGTGTTCCATTGCTCTGTAATATATAATTTTCTAACACAACTAAACCAATTGACAAACAAACTAACGTACCTTAGTGTAGTTCAGGGGAGGATATCTTGTCTGCAAGATCAACCAAATTAGTGCAATACATATATAAACATAATCATATAAACATTTAATCATCATTCCAATCATTATCCAATCATCAATTCATGACCATATAAACCACATACCATGACCTCATGCATGAAAAATACAACCATATCAATGTATGCATAACAATATATAAACACTGACATGCATACCAATGCATAACTGACATACACTCATGAAAACCACATCCAAAAACACACCATCCACTTCCACCTGGCAACACCATTGCAACTATAACCACCACCATGCTTATGCAACAAGCACATAGACCCCAAGCATAAGCAACACATATATGCAACTAGCATGAATGCATTACCAACACACCACCCATCTAGTCCAAGGGGTGAACCAGGCTTTGATATCACTATGTAACCACCCTCCTCCCACATTTACCCAAGTTAACTGGTCCATCGAGGTAAACATGTGATGAGAGGCTACTGTGATCTGATTCAACTCCCCATGTATAGTTAAGGAAGTGGAATAAACAAAACACAACCAATCTGACCTTCTACACATGTTACAGAACCTACGACAGCCAACTAACCTTTCCAAGTGACCAACCCCTAAGGCAACATAACCTTTTATTGACCTAGAGCGTTAGTCGCTCCCATGACATGGGTATGCATTCAACTGGGACCCTCTAGTTCCTCCCACAGTAAGGGCATGCCAGTGATTGGGGACTTTTTAGCTAGTTCTGAGCCATTGACCCTAGATTTTGTGCCACTTTTTAGGGACAGGACTAAGGCCAATGCCCAAAACTTCACGAAACTTCCAAAATAAAAATTAACATCGAAACAATGATACTAAGGAAAATAATTGAACAAATACTCAACTGGACCCCTACTAGCCATGACAGGTATTTCACTAAACATGTCACAAATATGCATTCTACAATTCATAACGACAGATCTGAGCATATGGTTTCATACTTATCTGAGAATCACTAGAAGAATTGATGCCTTATCACATTAGCAACATTATAGTCTATTAGGTCATATATTCATTGTTCACTCATTTGCAAATCAAAACATTATGAAATCCAAACTTTGAGACTTTCATAAAACATCCTCATAACCAACATATATTCAACAAAAATAGAAAAGATATGAAATCCATAAAAACCACATATAAAAAAGTAAATTTACCCATCAAATATGAGAGGAAAGAAACTCTTATTAACATATGTAAAATGCAACTAGATCTAGGAATTCCACGTGCCACACGACCATAGATTGGTTGAACCAAATCTTTCTTTCAGCCAATCTCCCTCGTGCCATATTCCAAGCATGAATGTGGGATCTCATGGAACAAATAAAAGAAAAAACAAACCATGGAATCTAGAGACCAAACCACCTCAACCCTTAACCAATTATTCCACCTCACGGTCGTACATCACTAATCATTATCAAATTGGTCTCTACCTAAGCTATCCAGGGCCCTAGAGTGCTTGTTCCAACTAGGGCTTCCAGGACTAGTAACTCAACCCACCAAGGGCTTCCAGAGAGTTTGTCTAACCAAGGCTTCCAGGACTAGTAACTCAACCCAATTTATTGTAGGGCTTCCAAAGCGTTTTCCCAACCAAGGCTTCCAGGAACTAGTAACTCAACCCATAGCCAAAGGAACATGAGAACCAACAAGAAAATAAAAAGAAAGACACCCACAACACCATGGCTATCCATGAAATGGAAAGGCTAGGAAAATTCACTGTCAATCCAGGTAATCCTCCATTCCAATGATAGATCATAACCAAGAAACCAAATGTATGTATCATGCATGCCAAAACTAGCATGGAAACCATACATGCAACTCGGTGCCTGAAGCAAAACCAATCGTAGTTGTTGATCCCAATGTCCTATTGCGCTTTCCTGCTCTTCCTTTTCCTTCTTGCTCCAAAAATCCAAGTATGCCACACTCCTCCAAGAGTTCTCCAAGAAACTCTAAGTGTCCAAGTGTATGAGAGAGAGAATATAAGAGAGAGCTCCAAGCTATTAAAAAAAAAAAAAAAAACAAAACAAAAGCAAACAAACAAATTGATCCTCAGAAGCCTTTTCATTAATGAGGCCTCTATTTTCTTTAATTTTCCATTATTTTCCTTCATTTTCCTCCTCACAAGCGACCTATGACCTTTCATCTTGATTTTTTCCTAATTTCCATTATTTTCATAAATAAAATTCCAATTAATTATGCTTTCCTTTCCAAAGCCTTTACCATTGCCTTTGCCAATTTCCACAGCAATTAATTAATCACAAGTGATTCCCATCACTATTTTTTTGCTCAACATTTAGCTTGGAATACATGTCCCATTACCAAGGTCTTATTTTTCCTTTATTAACTTTATTACATGTATTTTTGAACATGGTTGTTACAGTGTAGTTGTAGGGGTATTGGGACCAAAGTTGGGGGTTGATCATAACACTAGGAGAAGTGGAATGGTGTGAACAAAAAGGTGGGAGGGATTCCTAAAAGGTGGTATGACCTAAATACCCCAATCCCTAGAAACCATAAGCCCGAACCCTCACCACTAAATCCCTTATCCCCTAAGCCCTTAACCCCTTAGCCTTAAATTCCCTAAACCCTAAACCCCCCAACTCCTAAGGAATTAACCCCTTAACCCCTTAATTGTAATCCCTAACCTCTACACCTCGAAATCCTTAACCACAACCCTTAACACCATAAACCCCTAACCCCCTAACCCCTAATCCCTTAACCCCTAAAACACTGAAAAATTCATTTTTAAATACTATATCAATGATATGTTGATGATTTGTGATTAGGTGTTGCTCCAACACCACATCAAAACTTTGAATCCTTAGGCTAGCTAGGTCAAGGACTTGGGACACTACCCAGTTTATAACGAGTTAGAATATGATGCAGTAAACCTAAAAGAAAAAGAAAGATAAAAACCAACCTACTTAAGCCCTTGACAGATTGGGAAACTTTTAATAATGCTAGAAATAAAATCAAAAATCCCCACCCCCGCAACACCCCCAAACCCCACACCACCCCCCTTTATAAAGACTATATATATATGGTTCTTTTGTCAATTTAATAAAAACTATTTCTTGCATATTTAGTTGTTGTTAGAAATAAATGGGAACCTTATTACTTACAAAGTTCTCATTAATTAAGTATAAGGTGGAATTTAATTATTAATTAACAACTAAATATAAGGTAATGCAATCAAATTGTTATAAATGAATTAGGACATCATATTGTTCCTTATACAAATGGATAACATAGTGTTGCACTTTAATTGGATTTTGATTTGTTAAATTAATGAAAGTGAGAGCATCTAATTGCCATGCTTGTATATTTAATTTGTCATACATTTTAAAATTGTAATAATGAAATTATATTGTAAAAGTGATGACATGTCTCATGTTTTGAGGAATCATTTAAATAAGTAGGTTAAACCACTAAAGAAATTGTGAATAAAACTAAGTAAGTCAGAAGAAGTACATTACTGTAAAGAATTAGTAAGTTTTTTTGTTTTCTTGTCATATGTTGAATATTTTTTTTCTATGGTGGGAAAACCTATCATAACTCAGATGTAAAACCAGTAGTGAGGACAACCATCTCTGGCTGCTATTCGCGAATGCAGGCTGACTCATCACCGTTATTTAAGGAAAACCACACCACTTGGAATAACCCACTCGTGGTCTGTGAGGGGGTACGCTTTCACTCCTACCAGTTTCATCTGAGTCTTGGGTCATCAACCTATTTCTTTGTGTTCGAAGAAGATGAGATCTTAGCCAAGTATAAATCATATGTTGAATACTTACAAAGGCAAGAAAAGTCGTAAATCAAAAAGTAAAAAGTTATTTTTTATTTTTTATTTTTTTTGTATTATTCATTTCATATTTCATTTTTGTGATATATTTAACCACACTTAAAAATAAATGAGATATAGACATAAATGAAATAAAGTATGTACGTTTACAAACATCAAAAGAAAAACAATACCCTGCAAAAATTACCACATGTCATGATTGGCCATGTTTTGAATGTAGGAAGTTTTTACAGAAATAAATAAATGATACCTTTGTTAAGCATTGCTTCAAGGAGCATTGTTTCATTTCTTAAACCAACTTAAGAGGCAGTCCTGGGTAGGAAAGAGAACCTCTTGTTATGGAAATTCCTCACTTTGGCCTTTATGTACATATAATTTTATAATGGTCTTCATTTTCATTTGGAGTTGGGTCGTTGTGTGAAATTTATTCCCAATGGATTTGTGCAGTTAAACCACTCAATGATTTGGTAACTATTCTTTGTTTCATTGATTATGTACAATGATAATTTGCAGAGAGATCAGAATTTAGTATTTTCTTTTTTTTCCAAAACTATCCAAGTTTTGCATTTATCACTTTAAATATTCTCTTATAATTTATAATCTCTCCCATGTCTTTAATATATTCTCCCATCATTATGTATTTGGTTGTCGTTTGCATATTGCATGTATAAATATTCAAAGTAACTATTTTTAACATGCACATACCAAAAGAATAGATATTAATCTACCCAACGCCATGGACTTGTTCTCATTTTTGGAATCTCATATGAGTGGTGGATGAAATAAGAAAAACATAGATATTAATCAACTCGACGCCATGGACTCATTCTAATTTTTGGAATCTTAGATGAGTGGTCGATGAAATCATATAATTTATGTCATGCCCAAAATATCTTTTAATGTCATCCTTGCATATTTTCATGCAACTTTCCTTGATAAAATCAAGGAATCCCTCTTTTTTATTAATATTTGATAACCTTATTTCCCACATTTGGCGTGAGAAAGTTCAATTCATAGTATATGTAGTGTATTCATTTCCATCGTAATTTGAATATGAAGTGAGCCTTTGAAATGAACGGAAAGAAAACAAAATATTTGACTGGATAGTCAGAAACAAGAATATGAATATGTGAAGACCCACCTCTTTGAATTTTCTTCTTTCAATAGCATTAACTTTATACACATTGCAAAGAGAGGGATAATTCCAATTTCTTTCAACCTCGTTTTTGGTTCAAAATGAACAAAATTATGTGACATTCGTATGGATAGAGTTGAATATGTGAATACTACGCCTACAATGTCTTGCAGAGCTATTGAGATGTGTCAACATTTGGCGATCCCACACATAGGTTTGCATATTGCGAACCAAAACTAAAAAAAACTGGAGATATGATGGGATTGAGAAAGGGAAAATTAAAGAGCTATTGAGATGTGTCAACATTTGGCGATCCCACACATAGGTTTGCATATTGCGAACCAAAACTAAAAAAAACTGGAGATATGATGGGATTGAGAAAGGGAAAATTAAAGAGGGTATAGGGAGAGTAGCGAGACAAGGTAGGAAATATCAAGGGTAAGAATAAGTGGCAGAAGACGAGTCTTCAATAAGCTACACAGGGTATGCCAGATCACTTGAGAATGTAAAGCGAATGGGGGAAGAAAGGAAGTGAGTGAATAAGATGAAAATTGCTTTCGAGTGAGACACTTCTATATGAGTAGGTCAAAGTCAGGGTAGGCAGACTAGATAAAGATAGGCCTAGGAGGTATGTATAGATTTTTTGTGCTTTCCTATTCTCCACCAAAACCAGCAAGTTAGTGATGATTAGTGCAAGATATTTCTACCTCTTGCCATTGGTCCTTTAAAAAAGACAACAAAAAATCTTCTTTATAATGATAGAGAAACAACAAAATGAGAGAAAATAAGACTTATTCACATTGGATGGATAAATAAAGGCACACTAAATTGAAACATGAAAAAACTAAAAGCATGAAAGAAAACAGAGCAACAAAATAAGAACAAACTCAAAAGCAAGGAAAAGGATTTTATTTTTATTTTTTTATTCTTTGATTATTATTATTTTATTATTGTTTATTTTATTTTTGTATTTGTAGTTTATTTATGTACAATTTAATGGATTCAAGGTTGTCATGTTGTCATACAGGATGCCACTAGGCATATAGGAACACATCTTGAATCTTAGATCCAAGATTAATGATTTGTTGGATGACAAACAGACAAGGGTGATTACCTTGCCAACCAAAAAGTGTGTGTGTGTGTGTATGTGTGTGTGTGAAAGAGAGGGAAATGGCTGAACCAATCTAGAAGTATTGTCGGTCACATAGGATAACATACCAACCAACAAGTATGCATTCATGTGCCAGACCAAAAGCATAAAAGGCCTTGGACAAATCAAGGTCTGGGTTAAAATTGAGAAACACATCTATGTTATATGAAGTATGCCTCTTGTCGTGAACACAAGAGGACTCATAAGAAAAAGAAATATCAAAATCAAACATTTCATACTCAGTAGATTGGAGTGATGAAACTTATTCAAGGTAAAAAATAAAGACTTCATTTCTAGGTTCTTTGAAAGAGATCTCATCATCCATATCAAATAGGTAGCTTTCATACAATGGACCCAACCTTTTAGAAGGAAGAACCTCTTCCTCGAGTTCATCAAAACATAAATCATCAATGATATCATGGAAATATTTCATATTATCATGACTTGACCATTCCACATAATAATAATTGTACATAACATTGAGAACATGGTAGAGGATGTTGGGATCAATCTAGGGTTGAGTAAGAAAGGTGACAAGGGAATCATGACATGGAGGTGGAATTTGATTATCCTCAAAGATAAGAGTGACTAAGTCAGGAGAAATAAAACGATAATCATGTGTGATGTTGGGATGAGGATCATCATTCAATGTAGGTTCCTGATCCCATATGGCATATGAATCATAGTCTAAGTTCAAAAGAAAGGGTTCGTTGGAGAACTCAAGTAAAGTCTGGAAAGATAATCTATGCTCAAGATGACACATTAGATCATGTAAGTCATGAAAAGTAAGCATTAAGGAAGAAGGATCAGGATGCGTGTAATTAAGATTTGGAAAGAATTCAGTCCTATGAGTTTGTTGTTCAAAACTAATATAAGTAATGAAGGCATGATCAAGACTTTGAATATTTCTTTCCTCTAGCTTCCACCTCTAAGGAGGGGGTATGAGGTTATAATAATGTATAAAGGAAGCTAGGTTAGTCGGCCAAATGGATTCATGGATGAGATTGTAAAGATTTGCAAATCGGATATTGAAAGCAAGAATGATTTCACCCTTTTTCATGCATATTTGATGAAAGTTTCTAAAATTCATAAGGAGTCTCCAGCGTACCGAAGGTACAGGTAAACTAGAAGGAAAGTTCATTCCATGTAAAAAAAAAAATCATTAGGGAGGTAAACGAAGAGGGAGGTAGCATTTCCTTGAAGGGAATTTAAAAAAAAAAAGCATGCAACTATCGTTGTCCTTGACCCCAAGGATCATGCACGCTTTGGAGAATGCACAAAAATTATCCTTCACTGTAACCTTCCCATCACCATAAAATAGAGGAAGATGTTGTTTGAATTTGGAAGGGAGAGGGCTGATTGAATGTGTAAGTTTTAATGGGGAAGGTGTGAACCAAGGAGATGGATTCTTATCTTCGTCCCACATAAAGATTCCATGTCAATAAATGATTTTGTATGGGTTAGAAGAGGAACTGGTTGACATGCCATGAAATGACATAAAACAATCAATAACAACCATACTTGACTAAAATAAAATTGGAATGAAAAACAATAAGGAGAAAAATTAGACACTCCCCAATATGGTCGCCATAAAATGTTGATGGTTTGTGATTAGGTGTTGCTCCAGCGCCACATCAACACTTTAAATCCTTAGGCTGGCTAGCTCAAGGAATTGGGACATTATGCAATTTATAGTTGGTTAGAATATGATGCAATAAACCTAAAAGAAAAAGAAAGATAAAAATCAACTTACTTTCCCTTTAGAGATTGGACCACTTTAATGATGCTAAAAAAAAATGTTCCCCCCATTTGATAAAGACTATATATATATATATATATATAGAGAGAGAAGAGAGAGAGAGAGAGAGAGAGAGGGTTCTTTTGTCAATTTAATATAAATTATTTCTTGCATTTTTAATTGCTGTTAAAAATAAATGGTAACCTTATTACTTACAAAGATCATGGAGAGGACTTGAGGCCTGCAAGATTTTCAAATTTACTAGGGTTTTCCACCACATGCGATAAGATCAAACAAATTATGGAATTAGAAGGGTGATTGTTCAAGTTTCAGTTCTTTGTCAATTTCCTCTTTCTATTTTGGGAGCCAGAGCTTTCTCAAATGGGTTGTTCCTGTAAGTAACTTACATCATATTTTATTTTCATATGTATGGTTTGTTCCTATAAGTAACTTACATCATATTTTCTTTTCACATATATGAACTTTGTCTTTAGCCCTGTGAGGGAATACATTGTTTTTTTAAACATTTCATAGTGAATCAATAAAACAAACTTTATAGAAATTTACAGTTAATGTAGAAACATATGGGACTTTCTTCCTTTTACTTTCTTTTATGAGAATTAGCCTTAAATGGGTTTTGTGAAATGGGGAATTCTTGGTTTTATTTCAAAATTCTGAGATAGTAGTCTAAAATATTCAACACTTCTTTTACTTGTGGGAGAAATTTATATCGATTTAGTTGTGTATGCAAAATATTTGTGGTGTTCGTGGCTCGGAAGAGTGCTCCTAGTGGAGGAGGGGATGTATGTTTGACTAGGAATATGGTATTTTGGCTGGAGATATTGGATAATGTAGTAGAGTTGATGAGATAAATTTTGTTGGTTTAGGTAATGGGATGTAGGTCCATGGGGATGAGTTCATGGAATAATTGGAAAAAAATGGGAATAAATAAATCAATGGGGAAATGATTCATTGGTGAAGAGAGTAGTGTGTTAAGTTACCTACCAAGTTTCAATGTCATCATAGGCACGAATAAGTTGTGAGAGACAGGTACAAGTCTTGTTTCATCGATGAAAATGTACCCTTTGTTGGAGAAGTTAGTCACTAGCATGCTCTGGTAGGGCCATGTCACTTGTGACTGCGTTAATAATCATTTTATTTTTAAGGTTTTGGATCTTGAATGCTTTACTAATCATTTTCTTTTTTTTGTTTTGTTTTAGATCTTAAGTTTATAAGATAATGATATTGAGAGTATTAGGTGCTTTTAATTATGGCTTGGGATATTCACACACTTCAACCCCCCAAATGTGAAACCAAATTGATACTTGTTACCCAAGGAAAAATATCCGGTCGATCCTTGTATATTTCCCCTTAGTCATCCAAGTGAAACTTTATAGTGTTGATCAACAGTGGTGTGGTCATATGATATATCTACCATTTTCATAACATATGTTGGAAGGCATATTTGTAACATGATTTGTGTTTTCATGGCACTTTGGTTTTGCGAGTCACTATGCCTAATATGATCCATGCAACAAGGGAAAGTGGATAGAGAATGAACATGGCCAATGACATCTACGACAACTACCAAAGCTCCTGAGCTCCATGCAGCGAGGGAAAGTGGATAGAGAATGAACATGGCCAATGACATCTATGACAACTACCAAAGCTCCTCATCTCATACAAGGAATATAAATTTGGGGTAATGTTAGAGCCCGCTTAGAGTGAGCACATTATGATTTTATTCAATGTTATTTGAATATACAAATTGGTTTTCTTGTGTGTGTGTGCGTGGGTTTAGTTGTTTATGCATATGTATAATAACATATATTTATATTAATTTTGTTCAATTTAAGTAATAAATAGAAGGAAGGTTTTGATTAAAGCATGTTTTTACCACATTTAATTCTTATAATTATTTTCTCTTGAAGAATGTAATAATGGAGGAGGAAACCATAACATAATTCTATAACATGATGTTAAGAGATCCACAATGTCCATTTATTATAAGTCGAGTCTTTTAATTTTTTAAAAGTTTAGATACTATGCATTCAATGTTGTTAATATTAGTGTATATTCCATGATCTTGAGCAATGCTAAATATATATTGTTAAATGTATACGTTATCTTTGGATGTGACAGTATATATTAAATTATGTAAATTGTAGCATAATTCATATTAATTATTCTACATTGAGTTCTTATTGATAACATTCAATAGTTTTATTTTGTTGATAATCTTATATATCCTACAAGATCTCCTTAGTTATATCTTATATATACATATATATACAAATGCTATGACAGTTGGAATGCATGATCGATTCTTGATATATCTGGGGCTGGACGGCAACGATGGAGCTATGTTGAAGCCCTGCGAATTCATGAAAGGAAGGGCATATACGATTCCACAAAGAATTGCAGGTTGGAGAAGAGCGCTCTACGTGGTTTCATATATAAAAGGTTTGGAACTGAATGTGTTTAACATGTTAGAATTCTTGGAACTGAATGAGCCAATATTAGCTTAATTGTATCGATAAAATATCGTCTTAAACCTCTGCATCTTTTATTTACTCATAAATATTATAAGAAATAATATTAAACTGTAAACCACTTCCTGCTCAATGGTGGTGGTTAAATGGATCAATGCCAAATAGTTCAATAAATAAAATCTTTCGATTTGGTTTCTCTATCAAAGTTACATTTTCGATTTATTTTGCCTGAAAAGTGATACGTGGCTTTCACTTGAGCTACATAGTGCATTGTTTTTCTTCTGTCTTTTTTGGGCCAACAAAGGTTTGCGTACTCATGTTCGATTTGGTTTGCTTTGATTAACCAATGACGAAAGCCTTCTCACGGGAAGTATAGTGCAATGGGTGCCAAAAAAAAGTTCCACAAGTACAATTGGATGTGCCCACATGTCCAACTGGTGTGGATGCAAAACTAAAAGCTTTTTAGAAAACGATATCGTTGCTGCAGCAGCAACCCAGGAGGAACACCATGTTTGTGGGTTTTGTGCATTGTGGCGGAACGGGGAAGCCTACCTTGGCAATGGAGTTCTATAACCGCATCAAGCCTATTACAGTCAATCATGTTTTAGGTCTGATCTGAGAGTTGTTCTTTGGAACTTATTCTATGGTTAGATATTAATGTTTTGTGTTTAACATTCAAAGAATAAATAAATGGAGTTTTTTTTACAGGTAAGAGCTCATATGAAATTAATAAAAATAATGGTTTTTTTTGTTTAACTATTTAGAAAAGTTTATTTGTTACATGGTTTTTTTGAATTACAATTTGAGTTGTGAAATATTCATAATCTAAGAGGTAATCTAAGTAATTTAGATGTGAATACATATATATAACTCAAGAACTCTTTTTTTAGAGGGAAAAAAATGAAACATTTCTTCATTATAATGAGGAATGTTTTACATTTGCGTAGATGGTTTTCGTTCATCATATCTCACCATGGATAACCAAAATCCTATACAAAATTCAATACAGAGAACCCCTCTAGAAATGGAATATGTGCAACAATCATTCCAGAAGATCATCACCACAGTATAAGAACAGAAAGTATTAGACACCAGAGCATTGTTAAAAATTAAAACATATAATGCAAGGAGGGATCTCAGGGAGGCAAAAAATACAGAAAAACCAACTACGAGATCTCTAAAAAACTATGTCCACAAATCTTTCCATCAACGATAAATTCAAAAGACATAAACCTAGGGGAAAGAAACAAACCCTATTTGGAGAGGGCATCCTCTTCAAGGTTTTTTTCCTGGAAAACGAGTTGGAAGGAGACATCGATTAAAGGACCCTTTAAGTCCCATATACGAAGCATCTAGTTGTAGAGGGAGGGGACCTCTAAGCCATTCTTGCCCAGAATCCACTGAATAAGGATACGAGAATCCCCAATGATCGAAATCTGCTCCATGCTCAACCATGAAGAACATAGACAAGCTCCCCATAAAGCGATAATTTTTTCCCTTATGTTATCTGCCTACCTCCATAATAGAAAAATCTATAATGTGATGAGGGATCAATTCTTAGGAACACACCACAACCATATATGCCTCCAAAAGAAGCCCTATCAAAATAAAATCTGGGAAGATACCAAACAGATCAACTAGAGAAATTGTGTGGGAATGATCCTTAGGGATCCAAGGACCAATTTCCATGAAGTAGGAAACATTTTTCAAATCAACCTGATTTATATCTGAAAACTTCCCTTCGAAAACGAGATCATTCCTATCCCTCCATATCCCTCACGGACTTATAATGGAATGATCCTATATGCAATCACACATTGAGCCGAAGACCTGAGGTAGGCTGCAATGGAAGACACATCTTGAGTAACATTTACTCCCAACAATACTGATACCTCCATACAAACAAAATTAGAAAAGGGACATAGTAAGAATAAGTGAGAGGAGTCCTCCAAAGCTGATTTGCATAGAATACATCTTCTAGGGCCAATAAATTCCTTCTTCATCAAGATGTCCCATGTGAGAATACGGTTGTGGACCATTAGCCATGCAAAGAATTTGATCTTCAATAGAGCTTCCCATCCCCACATACTAGCAATATAATCAATAAATAGTAATGATTGTGTGGTAAAAGTGATGTAAGAGTATACCTCCTTGACAAAAGTCAAGCCATTCGATATATGTTTGCCCCATACCAAATGATCGTAGTGTTGCGATAAAGTGATCCTTGCTTGCCATAGGAGGCTTTGATATGTCTACCACTCACCTTCCAAATGTTGGGGTATGCCCAAATGTAAAGCATGAGGCCAAACAGTGGAAACAAGAGGAAATGGCCAACCATAGATAGATTGACAAGGATATTAATCCCTTATTGATTTAGAATGTGTATTGTGTGGACAGAGAGGAGACAGGAACTGGGAAAACCTTTAATGGCATCCATCCCAACATTGATGCTCTAGCCATTAGCCACCAGCAAACAAAAATTACTACAAAACCACGTGATCACATGTTTGAAGCTTCTCCAAATGATAGATGAGCTAGGATTTATTGGCACCCCTGCAGCAACCCACTCCTCCAACCCATGATGATGGAGGTATTCACTAAATATAGTTCTACCAAACCCCTTTTTCTTTGAATTCCCTCCACAAATTGGTGGGCAAGAGAAAAATATTAAACCTCCTAGAATCCAACATGCCCCATCCACCCAATTGAGTGAGCCCATAGACCACATTCAAGCAGATGAGATGTATCTTGTTGTCGTGTCTGGCTCTAGACCAAAGGAATCGAGAGATAAGGGCATCAATCTTATGAATAATTGCTTGCAGGATAGATAAGAGATGCATCCAAAACACCGAGATACCTTGACAAACAACCTTAATCACGATGACCCTACAAATCGAGAGCCACTTGTCATCCCAATAAGCCCGCTTCTTTTCGACTTTTTTTAACAGCCCTGTCGAGTCTTGGTTTGGATATTTCCTGGGTTTTAGATAACATCCCAAGTGTTTGAGACCCGTAGACATAGGGAGGGTTTTCACCCCAAATAAAGAAGCTATCTCTTGAATCTGTTTTGAGTCTACGTCATCTGAGAAAATTTCAGTCTTGTTTTTATTAATGAGTACACCAAAATCTTTTCCAAAATTATCAAGAACCATGAGGAAAGATGCCCATTCCTCATATGTTGACTCTCCTGCACATAGGACATCATCCACAATTAAAATGTGGGACAAAGAATAGTTTCTAGTAATCTTATAGCTGGTTATAGATCCTTCCTCCATTTTATCCTTTATACCCCTGCTGAAGGCATCCATAACTAGTATAAAGAGAATTGGAGACAACACATAGCCTTGACAAAGCCCCCTATGTATCTTGAATAAATGGATGGGTTCATCGTTGATAAGAATTGCCATAGAAACTGAAGAGAAGCAAGCATTAATCCACTGGACATGTCTGTGTGGGAAACCAACTTTATATAAAATCATGATTAGAAATTCCTAGTCCACATAGTCATATGCCTGTATGAAATCAATTTTCATGAGACAAGATTTTAGTTTTCTGGTTTTGATGGAGTGCATAATTTCTTGTGCAATTGCAACAACACCTTGTATTCTCCTGTTAGATAGAAAACTAAATTTCTCCAACGTATTGTGAGGAGATAAAATCCTCTTGATTTTGTTTGCAAGGAGTTTAAATATCATTTTGTATATAGTATTACATAAATGTATTAGTTTATATTAATCAAAAGAGCAAGTTGACACCTAATCATAGGGATTGAGTGAACACTTGTAAATAATTTAAACAGTAAATAATGGAAAATGAAGAGTCATTGAGAGATGAAACCCAAGAGTCACTCCCTTCATGTATATAACAAGGAGTAATCTTAATGAATAAACATAGTTGGTTTGAGGAGTTACCCCCTAGCCTGACATGGTATCAGAGCCAATTCTAATTTTAGCTTTCCTACCTTTGTAACTCCGTCATGTTCCGCCTATTTTTGTAGAACTTTCACTTTCTTTGCATCTTGTACTCCTGCGCTGGAGATTTCTATGTCTTATCCTTGCAATATTTCGTGCATTATTGAATTCACTAGTCTAGATGCAGTGGGAGTGTTGAAGGGCCGATTTTTTGCATTAAGGCATTGCTTTGCCTCCTGTGAAGACTGGAGCGTGTTGCTACATCGAATGGCCATGTAATGCCTAGGAGTGCTGCGACTGTATGCTGGAAGGGTGGCGTAGCTAGAAGCGTGGTTTTATGGCCAACACTATGACTGCAATTTCATCTGAGGTTTTTTTATATGTCGATTTATTCTTATAACTGCCATAATATATTGCCTCACCTTTTATAACTATGTGGTCGAAGCTAGCGTTAATGATATGTACACTCTTATGCTAGTTCAATTAGCATAGACTATTTAAAGGCCGTGAAGAACCATACATTGATTTTTTTTTTGTTAAAGACCGTGCATGAGTATGTATGGTATTGAAAGTGCTTATGGTAATAATATAGTCCACTAACCAGACTCTTGGTTATAATACCATCGCCTCTCCTCCTCCAGTTATTACGTCCCGCATACCATAACATATAACTGCGTGTTTTACATTGTATATACACCTCTGCCATACATAAATGTGTTTTTTTTATGATGAAACCTTTGCCATATACACCCTCCCAACTCCCGGTCATAAAATCACACAGTTACGTTGTTGAATGGTCATTCCCATTTCCTGTCGAACTAAAACATTTCTGCGAATGGAGCTATCATCCTTGCCAAATTTTATCGCATCCGCAACTGTTCCTCAGCTCGACTCCCATAGCTCCTATTGTCACAGCGTCAAAGACTGTAAGGGTCTTTCCAAACTGGTTGCAAACTCACTGCTACAGTTCTGCAAACACAAGTTCAATGTATGGTGAGTGTATATGGTGAGAAGTGCATTCAACTCCTTGAAAATGGTGGTAGTATTAAAGTTCGTTGAGATTTTTGAATGGTATAATAGAATGAGAATTTTGGATGGTTTTTTTTGTTGACAATAATACTGAGAGGGGGGGTGAATCAGTATTATCTAATTCTTTTACCAAATCTTTCTTATTTATACTTTGAATTATTTTTGCATACCAATACCATAAATAATGAGCATGAACAAGAAAATCAGACAGTCACATCAAAGAACACCAGATATAAGGTGGAAACCCAATGTGGGTGAAAACCACCTGCTGCAATATGTCTCTATCTTCTTTCAAATTAGAAACTCCTTTTACAATGGTCTTGTACTGGTGCAGTCCTTTACCAGTACGCAGGCTGCAACCTGCTGAGAGCTACAACTCTCTCTCGTTTTCCAGTCTCTCCTGAAAGGGAGCTACAACCCCCTACTTCTTTTCAAGGACCACTTTTCATAAATTTTCAAACTAGATCAAAAGTACATGTAAATTATACAGTCAGCTGTAATAACCAGATCAACAATAACAGAACAGAACCCAGAACACCTTTTCAATAGAAAAATTCAACCAACAGAAGATCTTAACACAGATAAGCGGTTTTTTCTTTTACTGGCCTGCGTTGCTACGCAGTTCACCTTCTGCCTCTCTGCGTATACTCGCAGATCTCCTTCTTCTGGACTGCGTGGCCACGCACTGCTCCTTTCACTGAACTGCGTACAATACGCATCCAATGGCACTATCGCGCCGCGTACTTCCTAGGAGATACGCACCCAAAAGAATAACCGCGCCACGTGCTGCTACAGAAAGTACGCACCTGAACCACTGTTTCCCTGCGTACCTACGCACTGAACCTTCGGCGCCTCTGCGTAACCACGTACAGAACCTTCGACGCTTCTGCGTACCCACGCACTGAACCTTCAGCGCCTCTGCGTACCCACGCACTGAACCTTCGGCGCCTCTGCGTACCCACGCACTGAACCTTCGGCGCCTCTGCGTACCTTGGACTAG
>APFE030224561.1:29244-49069 GCA_000404065.3 Pinus taeda | reverse complement strand
GCTACAATTAAGGAAACTGAAAATGCTGAGAGAAACAATGATGGGGGTCCAGATGGACTTGGCAGGTGGCCACCAATATCCACCTGGATCATGAACCCATTCCAATATTTCATGACAAAACCAATGTCATAAGTCTCTTAAAAAATCTTACCATGCATTACAAAACAAAACAGATTCCTATTAAATACCACTTTCTTCAGGAACAAGATGCATAGAAGAATATCAACGTAGGGTACATTGGGACAAAGGAGAAAATAACTAACATATTCACCAAAAATATACCTTGAGAGACCTTTGAGTATCTTTGATAAAAGCTCGAGAATCTACCTGGTTCATGTTGATATGTTTTCCATAAAGGAAAGAAGACAAGGAGAGAAAGGCATGTTGCAAGAAAAGTGAGGAAGCTATCTTTCCAGAAGGAGTCACCCTTTTCCATTGATTTTAAAGGGGGAGAGAAATTAGGAGAGGAATATTAGATGCATGAAGTTAGGGGGAGAAGAAACTGTAGGGGGAACACGTGTTTCCATAAATTCCAAAGGGGATGATTGTTTAACATGGTTGCCATTGATGCCAACCCAAGGAGTAGTTAGAAGAAGACTTACTTTTGTTGATGAAATTGTTTATGAAGATAAATATGTTTGGGTTCAATACCATCTTCATTTGATTTTCTTCATTGTTGCAATTCCTATGGTAGGTGGTACACTCCATAACTCCTCACAGTTGAGGATATATGCCCGATCAAATTTAATGCCCTAAAATTGTGATCAAGGTCTCGAATTTAAATGATTGAAGAAAATTTAGTAATTGGTAAAATACTTTGGTTTGTTGATTGATCAAAGATGGAAATAATATTAAAATATTATGGAGACTTTTTATGGGCCTTTGAGATACCCAAGATGACCGTCCTTTATCATATTTAAGTCGGCCTCAAAGGGAATTTAATTGTTTGCTCCAGAATTCAATTTTGAAATTTCAAATTTTCAATTTTTGTAGGTCAACTCCATGAATACTAGGAAATTCAGCCCCTCTAGAAGGCCTCTCTCCATATCTATATTTTGAGGCTCAGCTTTTCCATGAAGAGTGTCAATTATATTCACGCATCTATCTTTTGTTCTGATCCAAATAGGCCTAAGTAGTCATGCAAATCAACAATATTGTGCTGAATTATCCGAGGCACTCTAAGCTTTAAAAGTTCAAATTTTTATGTCTTTTTTTCTTTGCTAGATAGAGGTAGATCGGAAATCTTCTTAAATAGGCCTAAGTAGTCATTCAAATCAACAATATTATGCTGAATTATCTTAGGCACTCTAAGCTTTAAAAGTTCAAATTTTTATGTCTTTTTTTCTTTGCTAGATAGAGGTAGATCAGCGATCTTCTTTGCACTTAGTTTTGAAGCTGATCTTGCATGTCTTAGGTTCATTTTTTATGTTGATATTGCATGTCTAAAGCTCATTTATGACACTGATATTGCATGTATGAGGTTCATTTTTTAGGTTGATCTCACATCATTTAAGGCTCATCTATGCTGGTTTCTGAAAATGACCTAAGGCTATTTTTACCCCTATTTAATGGCATGATTGTGTTCTCCTCTTTGGTTAGAGTGAGATACAATGCAAAGGTAATTTCTACACTTATCAAATTTAAGGTATATTTTTTTGGTATTATTCTATCTTTTTCAAAAGATATTTTGGCTATGTTAACAATGATAGACCTACCAACATTCAAGGGGTCACCCTGATATGCGGTCCCAACTATAATTCACACCGTTTGGGGTAGGAGTCCCATCCGGAATATGAACCAACTGTCACTTACTTAAATATTTTCCTTAGCTTTAGCTATTAGAAAGAGAGAGAATCACACATGTGCCTTTGAAAAGAAAGTAAGTATGCCTTGTGAATGTTCAGTTGCAAGTGCATCAAGATTCTTCTACCACAGGGGGGAAAGAAAATGAGCCTCTATGAGAGAGGTAATAGTACCACCCCAATAAATACACACACACACACAAGAATGTTTTGTCAAACATCCAGTGAAATAGTCGACACGGATGTGATGAACGTTATAACCATTACAACACATTATCAATAGAATAAGCATTAAAATAACCAAAATAGTTCAATAACATTAGTACTAGTGAAAACAAACATGAACCATGAACAATCACAGAATAGTCTTACAAACATCCATAATCCATGTATGAAAACGTGTTGGACATCAAGGCTTCAAATATTAAGTAAAAGTCCCAAGATGCATGAATACAATGAACAACACTTGCTCCAATAGTGGAGCATCGGAGCCACTACTTTCTCCCCAAAAGTACTAACTTATCTCTCTTATGCCGTATAGGAGAAGCTAAGGTTAAAATTATTTTACATGAGAAATGAGGATCTATTTATAACTTGAGGATTGACCTTTCATGTCCTCATGACTCTTTACTTTCTATCTTATAGTGACCTTTGGACATCTACAACCTTTGAAGTTCCAAATGACATTTGGAATTACATATGACTTTTTGTATTACATGTCCTTTGGACTTCCGTGACTCTTAAGTTCACATATGAATCTTAGAATTATATTCATTTGTCTTATAAAATTATTTACAATGATAATATTTGTCTTCCACATCATCATATGATGAAACTAGACATGTCATTATTATGGATGACTTGGGCATGAAAGGGACCGATGACATCTGCTTCAATGGTGACATGGTTGCCACTATGTCTTATTTTTTTTATCATCATCTTCTCATGGTGCATCCACCCTCCCAAGGGGTTTCAAACTTTGGAGTCTTCATTGTGCTTTGATCACCACATTTTATGTGTGCCCTTAGCTCTTCTTGTGCTTCCTTTTTTCATCCTATTTGCCCGATCTTCCTTGTGTGTGCTTTCGATGAGGTTCCTTGAGTACCTTTTTTTGCAATCACTCATGTCGAGTAAATATTAGTATGAAAATATCCTACTCTACCATGTTTCTTGCATATTTTCTTGTTCATGCCCTTTAATTGCACTTAAAATGGTGAATGGAGGTTCAAGGCGCACCCTGAAAGGTTGAAGTATGGAGGAGGGGAAGCTTCAAGGCTTTAGAATGCACTCATGCATCCTAAAGAAGAAGGTGATCGAGGTAGGGCACATGTTGAAAGTACTAAGGGTGGAGGGGAAGGCTTTTGGACTCCTAAGTGTACTATGCACCCAAGGGAGAGAAGGAGGGTGCATGGCACAAATCCGAAAGTTGAAGGTTGAGGCTTTGTACCTTCAGGGTGCTCTCATGCGCCTAGGAGGCCTAAGGAAGGGTGTAGGGTGCACTCTTGAAGGGTGAAAGCTAAGGCTTCATGCCTTCAGGGTGCAACAATGTGCTCAAGTCAGGTAACTAAGGTGTAGAGTGCATAAGGGAAGGCTAAAGGGCTAAGCTTCGAGTCTTCAGGATGCACCAGTTCACTTAAGGAGGGCACACTTCTTTGAGCCGAAGGAGTGCACTCAAGGAAGACTTGGTAATTTGAGGGCACGATTTGGGATAGGGAAGGAGCTTCATGCTTTTGGAGTCTACCCAGCTCTCAAGGAGGGTGTAGGGTTCACTTCTAAATAATGAAGGATCACCCATCAAGGCTTCAGAGTGCGCACAAGCGCTCTTGGCCTTAATGGCCTGATTTTGGATTGAAATTTGTCTGAGTCTAGATGATTGATCGAGGGGTGGCCAAGATTAGTTTTGGACACAAAATCGCACGTGACACATACCAACTCATCAATAAAACTTAGAAAAACTTAACCAACAATGAATATACATGAAAACACCACTTTATGCACGTTCCCCAACTATAAATAGTGAAGTGTGTGCAACTGTGACCAAAAAAGTGTCATTTTACATAAGAAAGTTGTTGTGGCCATAAAATGCATATGAGGATATCAAAATCAATGTGATGACATTTAAGAATGCTCAAGAACATTGAAAACATATGAATCAACATAAAATTACACTTGACGGCCAAGGCAACACTTGATACGACAATGAGGTAGGATCCAAAATTCAAATGTAGGTAAATTTTGGAGAGTGTTGTAGCAGCGACAACACTTAGCGACACATTGGATGAACTTCAACTTATTTGTTTGTGAGTATATTTCAGCTAAGGGTTAGACCTTCAGAAAGTATTAATTTTCCCAAGGTCCCCATTTTGACTCATCTTCACACATAGCCTCTTACTTTTCTCTACTTGGTCAAACACATATAGAGATACACCATATCACAACTATTTCGATTCGAGAAGGGTAATGTGTGCAAAAAGTTTATGATATTCGAAGTATAAAGTTTTCATCTCTGGTGTTGCTTTGCTACCAGTAGGCCTGGAAAGTACCTCGACAAAGTCACTTCAGTAGCACAAGCATTGCTTCATAGCTAGCGAGCCTAGTCAGTACCCCGGTGAATTCACTTCCTTCACCTCCCTACACAGGAAACCTTCTCTTCTTTAACCCTTTATTTATTTTTTTAATAAAATTGTGCATTAACACATATTACTTTCAACAGGAAGAAGATGGAGAGCATAGGAGGCATCTAGTACAGAGAATTATTTTAATACCTCTGAGTTAAGTTTGCTCGCTTTATATTTCCCCTTATTCCTTTTTTGTTCGATTGGACAAGAATTAACACAGAAGTAGACATACCAAGTTGAGTGGTTCATGTGCTAACATAAATGTCAATCTAATAGGTTCCCTCAAGGTTCTCCTATTGGACAAATCATATTTTCCATCTTTCTGTAACTCATCCTAAGGATTTTCCCAAAAAAGAAAAAGAGTAAACAAATAACCAAGCGTTGAAGTTGTCACATTCTTCTTTGATTACACTACAAAGTTCTTGGGCCATGCACTTTCACACACAAGTCTTATTTATGTACAATGACCAACATAAGACACAAAATTACATGAATTAACCGGACATAAAAGATATGACACTTAAAACTAACACCATAAAACAAACAAACAAACAAAGAAAATATGCAATACAATATTGCAGGAAGTGCAACTCATAGTTTCTACTAAAAATAGTGTTTTAGTCATGGCCATTTACGGGTCGGATGGAATTTTCCTCTCCAAATATTTGAGCTTGAAATCGTTGTGGTCGAGTTTCTCTTCAACTGTGAATGGTCGAATCCACAATGGTTGAAACTTCGTGTGTTTACCTTTGTATTCATGGGGTTTATCCTATCTTAGAACTAGGTCACCCACATCAAAGCTCTTTTCCCATGTGGATTTTCTATCAAACTAGAGCTTTATGCAGTTCTGATGCACAACAAATCAATCCTTGGCTTTGAGCCACTCTTCCTCGAGTTTAAGTAAAGCATATATCCTATTCTGAACCAGTAAGCAGGGTTTATCTTGTGACTCCTAAGAGAGTTGCAAGGTTGGGAGAGAGGTTTGGAGGCAAGGTAACTTCTTTACCATGCATTAGAAAGTATGGTAAGGTCTTGAGGCAAGGCTTGGTAGTAACACGGTTGGCCTGTAGTGCATTAGTCAAAGCATTATGCTAGCTCTTATTTTCAGAGAAGATGGTCTTCTTGATGATGTGAATAATATTTTTATTTGTGGATTCAACTAGACCATTCTCCTGGGAATAATAATTAGATGCATGTTTGAGAACAATCTCATTTTACAATGAAAACTCATAAAGTTTTAATGATGAAAATTAGGTGGCATTGTCAAAGACAAGTGACATAGGAATGAAACGCTAGTGATAATATTATGTTGTATAAAGTGAATTAATTCCTAGTTATTTACTTGTCTAAGTGGAACTGCTTCCGACAATTGGATGAAATAATTTGTAGTTGTGAGGATATACCAGTGTTTCTTTGACAAATGTGGCAAATTTCTTTGATAACATCAAGGCCCACTATTGGAATGGTTCTTCAACTACTACTAGGAGCAGTGGGGCGACCAACCTTTCATCATGACCGTCACATTTTTGACAAGTTTGGCATTTTCAGACATAATCATGAGCATGCTTAAAAAGAGTGGTCTAGTAATAACTAGCCCTCATGACTTTGTGTGTTGTAGTGTCACTCACATAGTGGCTACCTGCTGATCCATCGTGTAGTTATTTCGGAATCTTCTCTATATCTTGTGGCTCAAGGCACCTTAACAAAACTCCATTATGATGCTTTCAAAAAAGAACTCCATGTACCAGTTTATATGATAGATATTTTAAGCAGATTACCATTTTTTGTTTACTTGATAAGTGTGAGGGAAAGGTTCCATGTTCCAAAAATTGTCGTATCTCTGCATACCAAGGCATCGTAGATGTGGACTAAGGAATGTGATCAACATTGTACATTTCTATGTACTTCTCCCATCTCCATAAATCTTTTTCAATAGTGTCCTTTGATTTGACTACTAGTCTGCATAGTTTATGACCCCTTATAGTATGAACTGGTTTGAATTCCAGATCATATTCTTGAAGGAAGGTCACCCAATTAGCTCTTTTCTCACCCAATTCTTGTTGCACAAGCAACGTTCTTATTGATGGGTGAGGTATGAATACAATGGTGTGAGCTTTCAATAAGTAGGGCCAAAAATACTTCACTACCTTGTATAATGCATATGCTTGTTTATTGATGGCAGTGTAATTTAATTCCAAACCCTATAGACTGATGCATATAAAAGAGATAGGTCATTCATTTTCGTCATCGTCCTTATGAGTTAATACATCGACAATTGATAAATACGAAGCA
The DNA here is from genome assembly GCA_000404065.3 of Pinus taeda. NCBI lineage: Eukaryota > Viridiplantae > Streptophyta > Pinopsida > Pinales > Pinaceae > Pinus > Pinus taeda. Next base: position 42,357 of record APFE030224561.1, on the reverse strand, counting down.
AATGAATAGAACATGAAATGTTTACCATAATATGGACTAAAAAGTGTGGGTGCATCGACAATAACCTATTTAATCCAAGCAAAAGCATATTTCTCCCATTTTTCCTACTTATATACTACATCTTTCTTAACCATCTCCTGTATAGGTTTGACTATATGTGCGTAATTAAAGATGAATTTATGAAGAAATTGGTTTTCCCTAAGAAATATTGCATGGATTTTTTATTCACTAGGAACAGGATCTGTGTGATAGCCTTGACCCTCTCGAGGTCAATCTTGATTCCGCTCTTTGCTATGGTGTGCCCTAACAAGATCCATTTGGACACACCAAAGACATGCTTCTTGCGATTCAGAGAAATCCCATACTTCCAACATCGCTTGAATATCTACTTTAGATGACGTACATGATGTGACCTTTTCATAGAAAATACAGTGACACCATCCAAGTAGACAACAACACTCTGACCTATAAGGCCATGAAAGGCGATGTCCATCACTCTTTGATAGGTTGCACTAACATTAATTAGCCAAAATGACATTCTTTTGAATGTGAATGTTCCCCATTTAGTTTGGACTATAGTTTTCAACCTATCTGTCTCTGCTTCTGGCACTTGATTATAGCCTAAAAACTCATCTAGTAGCGAAAGCATTTCAAACGCAGGCACCAACTACAGTATCTTTTCCACAGATGGCACTAGATAGTTTTCTTTATCAAAAGCTCGATTAAGATTTTAGAAATCAACACATATATGTACTTCACAAGACTTCTTTCTTACTAGGACCAAGTTGGATACCCATGTAGAATGTCTAACTTTAAAAATGAACGAGGCATCCAAAAACTTTCTCAATTCCTTCTTAATAAGGGGATCCAGTGTCTGATGGATTTTTCATAGTTTATGTTGGAATTATTTCACCCCTTATTTTATAGGAATCATATGTTGGATGATGCAGGTATCATAAGTCTTTAAATCATCATATGTCCAAGAAAACACATCCCAATACTACTTGAATAAACAAATAAATTATTATTTCTCTTATGGGGAACAACAAGTACCGAGATTGACATACTTTAGATCTTGTGGGGTTCCTATATTGACTTGTTTGGATGCTAGCTTGGAACTTTGAGTCTTTGTGTTTGTTGGCCCTCTAAACCGATTATACAATTCATATAGTTTCTCTAAGTACACCACGCCTTTTGGCATAGTGTTTCATTTAGATGCTCGAGATGCTTCTTGCAGAGCCTTCTTGTGTCCATCCTCCTTTATGGAAACATCCTTAAATACATCAAAATTTGCCATAAAGTGTAGTATATGTTGGTTATCATTGAAAATGTGTAAGGTAGTAACATTGTCAAGTAGGGATGGTTTATATAAAATTTCAATATAAAAACCATTTTTCAATGGCGACATCCTTGCAACAGTATTTCCTAATGTGTTTGTTGTTGCGCTCCTAACTCTTGGAAAATAAATAATATTGGAAGCTTTAAAATAAATCCAAACACCATACCTCCTTTTGGTAGCTTTTCAGATGAGGTGAAACACAATGTATAGTATCTCGTACCTGGTGAGTGACTACCTCTAAGTCACCGATTACCTTCAGGTCCATATCTTTATTCAATCCAAGTACACATGCTTTGTATTCTAAAGTGTTATTAGTGCACTGGAACTCTAGATGACATGAAAGTAAAAGTATCTTATTTTGCGAGTATGTTAGGACACAACTGGCTTCGGAATCATTATATGTCCTAGAACAATCAAAGTAAAGAGTCCAAAATTTACAAGATGCTAAGCTATTTCCTATACAATTTCTACTATTATTACTAGTAACACTATGTACATATATATTACATATGTCATTTTGACTATCCAGAGAGTAAGGAAGGAGCTCCAGTTGTGTATCTAATGGAATCATATATGTTTGTGCAAGATAACACCCAAGATCCATTTCCAAAAAGCAATTTCTGAAAATTAGATCAACGAAAGAAACCGAATCATTTTTCTCTTCGAAGGATGTGACAGTGTATTCCATGTAAGGTTCTGTCTCTACCTATATACGATTGTTCTTGGCCCTGTAAGGAAGCCACAAATGTGATCATTCGGTTGTAAAATACCCTTGTAATTTTCTCGGCCAATCTCTACTAAGGATTAAACCATATGCTTTATGTATGTCCACAATTATGATATTTATACATTGGTGAACTTGATTGTATTTAGATAACTTGATAAGCATATTTATAAGTTCATCAATAGCTTGGACCAATGATCTATCCAGTTGAATGAACTGTGCATCGGTTTTATCCCATTTGGAATTTATTTTCTTTGCAATAGATAATGGAATTACATTTATGAATGCATAAGAATCCATTAAAAAATTGTGAACATTGTAATTGAAAATTTCAAAAGTCAATAGAAATAGAGGGAAAAAAGTATTAGTTTCTAATGTTGTAGCATTAACAACTAACTGCAGGGGACCATAAGACTTACTAGATACCATCTGGGAAGAAGAAGCATTATTACATAATGAGGCCTAATCAATGACTCAAACAAGCAGTTCCTACTGGTTTTCTATTCTTGTGAGATCAAAGATCAAAATATTTTCATGTGCTTTCTTCATATCCTCGACTATGTTGTATTCAAGTGCAGTGGGGATTATTGAAGTGTTTGGAGTAGTGAATTTTTTTAGCAATTTCAGTGTGAGATTCTTGCTTTTAGTGTTGGTGGAAGTGTTCTTTGCTATGGTAGCATCTTTAGACTTGTTTAGATCTTTGCTAATAGGTGGAGTGATTTTTCTTAACATATGTTCTTTCAATTTTTTCCTTGTCAGTTCTTGTTCAGGAATAAGTCCTTGACTTTTTAATTTATATTGATTGATTCTCTTCTAATTTGAGGCCTAATTCAGTGGTGGTTCTTTAGTGTTTTCATTCTCAACATTGAACACACAACCAAAAGTATTAACTACATGTCCAACACTTGTAGGCTCTTCAGTCATGTTGGCTTATTGGGGCTTAACCCAGGTTTGGAGTTAAGTTAGCCAAACAAATCCCAGTAATACTGGCCTTTCTAGCAACAGCCCACTGAGCACAGACTGAGGTCTCACCCGAAGTAGTATGGAAGGCTACTAGAACTAGGTTTCTGCACCCTAGAGATGTCTAATGAGTTCAAGTGGTCTGTGGCTTGACCTCGCACGCAAGTTGTTTCGTGCACCTTCCTGTACCTCACAACCTGATATACTGCCTTCATGCAATCCTACTCAGGGGTTGAACTCCATGCTTCTATGTTTTTACCCAAGATATTACTAGTATTCCAATGTTAGTTGATTATTTTAGCCTACTTGTGTGCTTTAAGTTATACTTAACAACATAAACCATTCATATAGGTGCGCGGTAAATAAACAATATATTTGCAAATTCTATCAAACATGCATTAACCTGAGAACAGATACACAAAATAGTAATAAAACTTCTTTTTATTTTTCCTTCCTTTGTTACAGACTCGACTCTACCTTGTGCACTCAGTTGCAGGGGTCTGCACACTTAGCTGCAGACTGTTGGACCTCTGTGCATTTAGCTGCAAAGCTTTCTCCTACCCTAGGACCCAAAGACACACTTCAACTTATGACTCAGTCACTAAGACTCTTTTTCTTCCCTCCTCCCTTTTACACTTAGAACCTCACTCTATTTATACAATCCCATGGTCCGTGGACCATGGGTAGGTCTATCCCACTGACATTACATTACAAAACAAGGGCGGATAGCCATGTGACTCTATCATACTTTTGCGCCCCGTGCCCGCAATTCGCAAAGCTTTACAACAATATTGGGTCAAAACTTGGGCTTTGAGCCCTAAAACATGCCTTGGGGGGATTCCATGCTCAACAAGCCCCCAACACAAACATCATGACTCACCCTCGAGTCACTCTGTCGGCACGGCGATATTTGCACGAAGTCCCTCCAACTGTTCTCAAACTACACGGAGGTCAGCAACACACTGAGCTTATGCTTGATGGATCTGCTGCATATGGTGTTCTGAGACCTCTGTGTCTAAATTGCTTCTTTGCATTTGTGCAAGTATCCCTTTCATATGTTTATAGTTCTATGCCATTGTCCAGATCCTTGGAGCATGAAAACTATGCTTCTGCCAGTTAGTCAGATAGTCGAGCCACCCATGTAGGGCTTCAAGTGGCTGCCATTCACTTTGTCTGGCAAAGGCTCTCCATTTAGTTTGACTAATTGTATTGCGCCTTCATCTGTGACCTCCTTAACCACGTATGGTCCCAACTAATGCATTCTAAATTTTCCCAAGAATTTTTCAAACTTACTATCATACAGCAGCACTAAGTCATTTACCTTGAAGGTGTGCAACTTAATATGGTGAGTGTGTCAGGCCTTTTCACGCTGCTTTTGTACCTGTTGATGAAAACCCACCAAGAACTGTTCCTCCTCAAATTCTTCCAATTGCGCAAGCCTTTCTTCTAGAGCTTCACAGTTTGTCATACCTATGAGCACTGCTATGCGTAGACTAGGTAGAATATACTCCATCGACATGACAGCTTCCATGCCTTTAACTAACTGGAAAGGTGTTTGTCCTGTCAATTTCTTGCACATTGTCCTATAAGCCCATAGTACAACAAGTACGTGGAGGTCCCAATCGCTTCGTTGCGCATTGCACACTTTGGTTAGCGTAGGCTCCAGTATTTTGTTGAAGGCTTCTATTGTCCCATTGGCTTGTGGGTGATACGGTGTGCTTTTCTGATGATACACCAGAACTCTTCTGTGAGTGCATTGATGATTTCGTTTAGGAAATGTGTACCATGATCACTCATTAAGGTTTTTGGACAGCCAAATCAGGTCAACATGTGTTCAAACAAAAACTTTACAGCCATAGTAGTTGTGTAGTCTTTGATCGGTTGCACTTCCGCCTAGCGTGTCAGGTACTCCATCGCGATGATGATGTATCACATGCCCATTTTTCCTTAGGGTTTGATAGGTCCCACAAATTCAATTGCCCACTTTTCAAAGGGGTGCAGCATCATTTGCGGATTCAAAGGCATCTCATCCCTTCATGATGGTTTACTAGTCCTTTGACATATATCACAGGCTTTACAGTGTTCTTTTGAATCCTGATGAAGGGTTGGCCACCAAAACCCTGCACAGAGAATTTTTGTGTGGTTGCTCATCCCACATAGTGTCCTGCTACAGTGCCCCCATGTGCTTCCTTGAGGATCTGAATTCATTCAAATTCAGCTATGTACCTTCGCAATATCTCATCAGTTCTCATTTTGTATAGGTGCCCCGCAATGACAGAAATATCTGTAGCACACACCACCAATTCCTTCTTTTGTTGGATAGAGTATTCCTTTAGTGCAGTCCTTATTGTGAGAAAGTGGATTATATCTTTGAAGTGTCCATCCACAATGTGCACAGCAAAGAGCTGTGCCTCAGGTAATCCTTCCTCCAAACTAGTAGGTTCCTCGCCCATCTCAATATGCGACAAGTGATTCGGTCCTGCGTCCAGGTTTGACCACAACCTCAAAGTCATATTCTTAGAACAATAAGAGCCACCTACATATGTGCCACCCCAACACAGTCTTATTGACCAAGTAATTTAACGAGGAATGGTCTATGTACATCTTGAAATGTCCTCCTAGAAAAAAGTGCCAATATTTTTGGAGCATGTACACCATAGCCAATCCCTTGCGCTTGGTTGTGGAATAGTTCTTTTTGAATTTGGACAATCTACGACTTGCAAATGCGACAGGATGATCCAAGCCTTCTCCGCCCTCTTATGTCAGCACTGCTCCCAGCGCGATACATGACACATCAACATGGACATGAAACCTCATACCTATTTTGGGAAGACCAGGATTGGATCGAAGGCCAATTTCCCCTTTAGGACATTCATGCTCTTCATGCAATCATCATTCCAACAGAATGTGACATCCTTTTTCAATAGTTTATCCATCGGTGCAGTGATCTGGGCATAGCTTTTAATGAACTTCCTGTAGTACCATGTGTGTCCCAAGGTAGCGCGAAACTATTTAACACTCTGCGGTGCTTCCAAATTCAGAATTACTTCAGTCTTCACAGGGTCTACCGTTAGTCCCTGTTTGTAGACCACATGTCCCAGTAGGTTCCCAAAGGAACAAGGAATGTACACTTCTTAAGGTTCAACGCAATTTGGTGTCATCGAAAAGTATCCAGCATCAAGTGTAAGCTTGCTACGTGGTGCTTAACCAATCCAAAAACAGTCCAATAATCCAGATAGACCTCCAGGAATTTGTGGATATATTCTTTGAAGGTGGCAACAACTATGCACGAAAAGATGGCTGGCACATTTTTTAACCTGAACGGCATGATGGTGTATTGAAAGCAGCCCCATTCAGTGGTGACGGTGGTCTTTCTCCTGTCTTCTGGCACGATTTTGATCTTGTGGTACCCTGAGAACCCATCGGTGAAAGAATATGCTTCTTTCTCGCCGACATTTTCTAATACTTCATCTATGAATGGGGTCAAGAATGGGTCGTGTACATAGGCGTCATTCAACTTCCTAAGGTCCACACATATTCTTATCTCACCCTTCTTATTTTTCTCCTGCACCACCATAAGGCTTACCTAATCGGATTCTTCCATTGGCTCAATAATTCTGGCTACAAGCATTTTGTCTAGTTCTACGCAGACCTTTTCATTGTTCTTCAGATTCAAGCGGTAAGGCCTTTGCTTAACCTACTTCGCATCAAGTTTTATGGTGATCTTCATCATCCCTAAATCACCAACGATTCCCTTTATGTCCGTAATCTTGGTTGGGAATAAGTCTTGGTACTCGTGGAGTAGCTCAGCGACCTTATCCACCGTGGCATCATCCCAATAGTCACTAAGTGTTTCATACTTTGGTTCGGCCTCCATCCCAACTTTTATGTACTTCATTTTCACCAACGCGGTGATGTCAATATCTTCAATCAATGGCCCTTGAACTTCACGATAGCCTTCAGTTTCTGGAATGTTAATTTTTCATGGATCTTCATCATCCTCCTCAATGTTTATATTGTAACACTCTAGCACGTAGCTTAGCTGGGTCACCCATTCCGGCTGAAGCACTTCCATTGGCTCCTGGGTTATTCTGAACATAGCTACTTTTACTGCTTGCAACGCATCATCAACAGTATCCCACCAATGATCCTCAAATGTGAAGGTTAACAGGAATCCTTCACGCAAGATATCTCATTCACTCGTGCCATGGTGGAGGTCCGTCTCAGTATACCAATTCATGGGTATGATATCTAGGGTATGACAGAATAGGTGCACCCTCTCAAGTTGTGGCTCTTCCTCGTAGACCTTGGTCCATTTCGCGAAGTGTGCACGTGGATCATCTCATCCATCATACTTGTATGTTACCACATTTGAGGCATCCCAAACCACATGCGCATCATCCTTCTACATTCGTGCCAGTCCTCAAAACTTCTTTGATGCATATCCCACCATATTGCAGGTGTAGCATGCAGTACCCATTTCAGAGCATCAAAACATTGTTGTTCTGGTACTTCTCTTTCAAATTTGTTCATGAAATCATCCACCTCGCTCAAACCGTCATACATAGGCAGATCTCTTACCTATGTTGCCATGCAGCGTAGCGACCTTGTCATCATGTTGCATTTGAGCGTGGTTACCTCGTGTAACTGGTTTTGCCATCGTTCTATTTCCTCATCTGAATCTAAGGTGCAGGAGCTTTCACGCTCCCACAAGAGTCTACCATCCATTGTTGGATTTACCCAATCCTGCTCTCATGCAGTTATCTTGTAGATACAGTCTAGATTGTCGTCACTATCGTAGCCGCACATTGGCTCTATGTAGTGTGATCCTTCTATAGGGTCTAAAGGTACCACTACACGTAGTGACTTTTTCTCAAAAATCATCTTGCACTTCTTTAGATTCATCACTCCATTTGTGTCAGTGGCCCAATCTATTCCTAGTAGCGCGGGAGAGGGATTGCTGCCATCAACAATCTCCATCACTTCGAAATCTTCTAGGGCACTCGCACCTTCGATATCCACCGTTATTCCCTGCAATTTTCCCATAGGTAGGATCTTTTGCTGGTTCGCCATTCACAATTGAATAGGAGACCATTGCAGCATAGGCCTGCCCATGCGCTCCCATGTCTACTTTGGTAGGATGTTCGCGTCTGATCCTAGATCCAAAATCATTTGATCCATTTCATATTCCCTAATCTACGTTGTCAATATCATCTCCCTTCTTGTTCGCATTGTGTGCTTCCCGATCTTCCGAACTACGTGAGGTTCTCATGGTGTGGTTCCAGCACATCTACCGATAATTTCTTGTAGCCCTTCACAGCTTTTTTGTTGTGCAACAGCTTCATGCATGTCTCCAAAAATGTAGTGAGCATTGATGGGTCCATTTCTAGTTCCAGTTTGTATTTACTTCCTAAAGTGGAGGCATCCGCGAAGCTCTTCTTAGTTTCCATGAATGTCTCCTTAGCGTGCTCCAAATCAAATTCTGATTCCTTTGTTGGAGCCTTATAAACCCATGCAGTCTCTTTGGGATGCTTGCCTTTTTCATCCCCCATCATAATACCACTTCAGAGCACAATATTTAAATTTGGGTCTTCCTCGTGTAGCTCAGACCGCATCATTTGTAGGTTCTAAGTCGGGGGAGGTTGGAGTGCTTCTTTATCGCGTAACCTTGCTATCAGCGTGGGATAGTCCTCTGTCTCATGATCAAACTAGGTACAATATAAGCATGATGGTCTCATCGGATTTGTACAATCACAGGCATAATGCCCTGGCCCTTAGCAATTGTAACATATTAGCTGACCGCAATCTCTTCCTGGTCCCATTCCTCCTTGACCTCGCTCATGTCCCTGAAATCCAGTGTGTGCCATCCCTAATAAAGACACACATAGAAGAATGTTTTGTCTAACTTTTAACAGAATATTCCACATGAATGTGATAAATGTTGTAACCATTACAACACATTCTCAATAGAATAAGTACCAAAATAACCAAAATAGTTCAACTACCTTATTACTAGTGAAAACAAACATGAACCATGAACATTCAGATAATAGTCTTACAAATCTCCATAATCCATCTATAAAAATGTGCTTGCCATCAAGGCTTCAAATATTAAGTAAAATTCCCAAGATGCATGGATACAACGAACATCACTTGCTCCAATAGTGGAGCGTTGGAGCCATTACTTGCTCCCCAAAAGTACTAACTTATCTCTCTTATGCCTTATGGGAGAAGCCAATGTTAAAAGTATTTTACATGAGGAATGAGTATCTATTTATAACATGAGGAGTGACCTTTCATGTCCTCATGACTCTTGAGTTTCTAAATTCTAGTGACATTTGGACTTCTACAACCTTTAAAATTCAAAATGACTTTTGGAATTACATATGACTTTTAGTATTACATGTCCTTTGGCCTTATGTGACTCTTGAGTTCACATATGAATCTTGTAATTCTACTCATTTGTCGTATACAATGATAATATTTGTCTTCCACATCATCATATGATGAAACTAGACATGTCACCATTATGGATGACTGGGGCATGACAGAGACTGATGACATGGATCTTCTTCAGTGCTCACATGGTTGCCACTATGTCTATTTTTTTATCATCATCTTCTCATGGTGCATCCAACCTCCTAAGCATATTCAAGCTTTGGAGTCTTCATGATGCTTTGATCACCAAGTTTAAGGTGTGTCCTTAGCTCTTCTTATGCTTCCTTTGTTCATCCTCTTTGCTCGGTCTTCCTTGTGTGTGCTTGCCATGAGGTTCCTGTTATCACCCCAACAAACTATCCTAGGTTGTATCTCGGAGGTGCTTGGGAACATCACAAACTCAACATGATGTTGGAAATGGATGAATGGAAGGAATGATGTTTGTTCAAGCCAAATAACCACTTCTACTTTGCTTGACTCCTGACATGCGTGAACACCCCCATACTACAAGGCTTTAGACCACCAATTACTCACAGTTTAAGGGATTGGGTGAATATGGAGAATACTAACCACACCAGCAGATGCACAGGACCATGTGATGGTAGGTTGCAACCAGTAAAGAGGTCTGCAAATTTATTTCCTAATGCACAGACAGGATGACAGCTCTTTGTCACTAGGTAAACAGAAACCTGAATAACACATTCACTGATACATACAAGATTTTAACACAAAGGTAGGATGATAGCTCCTCAAATGCTAAAAATTCAAGAGTTAGGGAAAAATGCATAACTGGCACAACCTAGAACATAATAGAAGTGAAAAAGTGAGCAATTAATAGCAAAAGAAGCTTGTATTAGCTAAAAATGAAGACGAGACGTTGCAAGTTTCAAAGCAGTTACAGCCTCCAGAAGTTGAACCTTACATCAAAATAACAACCATCAACCCTGATTACATCTATTTTCTGGGTATATATAGAGCTCCTTTACAAAAATGTTCTGCTATTCTAGGTGTGGATGGGTCATAATTGACCACCAACCACTTTATGTGTCTGATGGAGTCTCTGGTGCAATCTACCTGCTTTAGTGAACGAATTTGATCTTCTCGAATGCTCTGTTGTCCTTATCGGGCAAGTGGAGTTTCGTATGGAAGAAATTCCATGACTGATAAATGCATTTAACTACTCGAGGCTCTCCCTTTCTTTCTCAGCCATACTATCCCTTGAATGCGGTGGTTGAGGGTCTGCTACAAATGGTACCGAGAACTGGTTATGCTCATCCTTTGGATGCAAAGAGCAGTTAAGGAACGTGGACTTCATGGCGGGTGGGCGAACTGAATAGAGGAACGAGATTAGCCATTGGAGTGTGCAGATGGATAGTGGACAGCGCTTGGATGGGAGTATCAGGAGGACATAGGGAAAGGCGATTATGAGCCGTTGGATCCTGGATGGGCAAATCCAACGGTCATCAGGCGGAGGACATGCACGGGGGGTTAACAAGCGGGGACGGAGGATGGGCGGTAAGGGGTATTAATTGCACCACTTTTGGAGGGCGAGCGGTAATCATACGAGGGCTCACGATCACAATCATCACGTGACGCATGGCAAATGGGACGTGAAAAAAACCGCTTTGATCACGAGTTAACGCGCGGTTAGTTCACAAGAGCGTGGGGAGCGAATGCTGTCCGATCACAGCGAAGTTGATCAGACGACGCAGATTTGATCATGCGGGTTTTCAACTGATGTCACAGGGAAATGTTGGATTGGGGTGAAAAGTCAGTGATTGTGATTATGGCAGAGGGTCGTATGGGCGCGGGTTCATGGGTTAAGCGCCCGGGGCTTATGGTTGGAAAGGACCATTTTGCAGGGTTTAGAGGAAAAACAAAGGAAATAGAGCTGAAGGAGGATAAGCGGGATAGGGTAAAAAAGGAGATAGCGACTGATGTGGAATCCTTTTGAGCACAACCAAGTAGAACAAGCCTTCCTCTGTCCTTAGAAAATCATCATTGTATAGCAGAGTTAACAGTTCCTAGAGTACCTGTTTCTACAATCACACATGACAAGCAACTATTAGTCTACAAATATCCTACTTTACCATGTTTCATGGATATTTTATTGTTCATTCCATTTCGGTGTACTTAAAATGGTGAACAGAGCTTCAAGGTGCAAGGGTGCACCATGAAAGGTTAAAGGATGGAGGAGGAGCAACTTCGAGGCTTCAGAATGTGCTCATGCACCCTAAAGAAGAAGGTAATTGAGGCAGGGTACATGTCACAATTCTGAAGGGAAAAGGGGAAGGCTTTTGTCTTCCCAAGAGCGTTATGCACCCAAGGGAGAGAGGGAGGGTGAAGGGCGTAACCCCAAAGGCTAAAGGTTGAGGTTTCATACCTTCAGGGTGCACTCATGTGACTATGAGGCATCAAGAAGGGTGCAAGGAACACTCTTGAAGGCTGAAGGTTAAACCTTCATGCCTTCAGGGTGTGATAGTGCGCTCAAGTAAGGTCAGGAGGGCACATGGCGTAAAAGGGAAGGCTAAAAGGATAAGCTTCAGGTCCTCACAATGCACTAGTGTGCTCAAGGAGGGCACACTTCTTTGACCTGAAGGAGTGCGCTCAAGGAAGACTTGGTAATTTGAGGGTGCAATTCAATATAAGGAAGGTGATTTTTGCATTTGGAGTGCACCCAGCTCTCAAGGAGGGCGCAAGGCGCACTTTTGAACAACAAAGGATAACCCACAAGGCTTTAAAGTACACACATGTGCTCTTGGCCTTAATGATCTCATTTGGAACTGAAATTTGTCTAAAAGTATGGATGATTGATTGAAGGGTGGCCAAGATGAGTTTTGGACAAAAACCCACGTGTGACACATACTAACTCATCAAGAAAACTTAGACAAACTTAACCAACAATGAATATACATGAAAATGGCACTTTATGCACGTTACTCAACGATAAACAGTGAAGTGTGTGGAAATGCAACCCAAAAGTGTCATTTTACAACAAAAAAGGTGTTGTGACCATGAAATTCATATCAGGAGATTCAAATCAATGTGACAACACTTCAAAACACTCAAGAACATTGAAAACATATGAATCAACATAAAATTACACTTGAAAAAACCAAGGCAACACTTGATACGATAGCAAGGTAAGCTCCAAAACTCAAATGTAGTGAAATTTCAGAGGGTGTTGTAGCAAGGAAAAGAGTTTAAAAGAGACCCAATTTGTGACATCCCTTCTACATTGATCTAAAATATTGGTTAAGTTTTTTCTCAAACAAGGACTTGGCGTATGTTGGGAACTGTTAGACAAAGGTTGAAATGAGATTGATTTGTGACCATAAATCAATATATCTGAGGCAAGTTTTTGGTTAGCTTGTGTCAAGTATTAGTCACTCCTTTTGTGACATTTTCTAGAGTGATTTTGAAACATAATTATAGGAAATATTGAGACCCTCTGAGAACTTACAAGAAGATTTTGCTATATTTTCATAAAACAACAAGTTTTCTATATACTAAGAGAAATGATGAATGTCATATGAATGCTATACAAAATTTGTTGTAGGTTCACAAAATGATTATCTTATGATGAGATTAGTTACCAAGGGTATAGAGGATGATATTGACATTGAGTTATTTTTGTGATCATTTATATATA
>APFE030224561.1:0-29224 GCA_000404065.3 Pinus taeda | reverse complement strand
TTACCATTCTTCTACAAGGGATTTATGGTGATAATGTGAAGAAAACCAATGTTAGTTTCTTTGATGACTTTGTTAATTAGTAATATTTATAAGGTTTACTTTTGCTCTCTTTTGAAATAAATTCTCAGCCTTTTGTGGAAAGAACTTGGGATATATATGTTTGCTCTCTTTCTTTTGTAACATCTCTTAGACAAATTCTAACCCCTTTTCAAGACATGAGTTTTGTTAATACATGAGGATTGATTGAGGGATATTTGCAGACAATTTTTGAAGTTTGTTTCATGATTATTAGAAGGCATAAAATGTACCCTGATAAAATTGTGATAGGAATGGTTTGAGGACTAATTCAAAACTAGACTTGAGATCAAGAAATAATAGTAGCAAAATGATTGATTAGGGGCATCTCTAGATGAAAGGGCACTTGGCAGAAGTATTCAGCAAATTAGTGGCACACTTGATATCAATAGACTTGAGATAACTTAAGGGCATATTTAGGTACAACAACGGCACATTCTACATCAACAAACTTGAGGTGTGAAATACGTTATATGATTTGTTCAAATTAAGTTGAGTGAAAGGAATTATCAAGTACGGCAATTTGAAAAGTCAAAATTTACTGTATATACAGGCGAATTGTGTAGTTAGGTAGTTGACATAGGTTGGGTCATCATTGTACATATAAATATCATCAAAAGTAAAGGAATTCCTTGAATATCATTGTAAGAGGGTCATTGTCCCTGGTACGAGAGCCAACAAATTGGTTATCTATTTTTATATTTTCAGGTTGGTTGGGTAGTGTTAATGTTGGAGAGTGAAGTCTCCCTCAGGTTGTAGCCTAAAACTACTTCAAGGTCGCAATGTGGTACTAGGGCAAGTTAGAACTTGCAGGGTGTTTGAGTTGATAAAACTAGGTTGTTGGAGTGTCCTTCAAGTTGGAGCTAAGAAATATTGTACTCATAAATTATATTAGAAAAGTGTTTGATAGTTTTTCTCCTGGAGGGATTCCACCTATAATTTATTGTGTACTAATGTTGTGAGTTGTTTATTATTTATGTTTTGATTTGATGTTATGCTCTGAAATTTAATAATTAACTAATTGTAAGTGGAATATTTATTCATCCCCCTCTCAGTATTTCAAACACACACTCCAGTCCTTCTTATCCATGAGTGTCATGTTCATTCTAGATCTTATTAAAAAAAATGTAGTATATCTTTATACATTTGTTGAGGAATGGCAATTCTATCGAAGCACTATAAAATTAATAAAAAATCTCTATTTGTGTTATACGTATCTACTAACATAAAAATATTTCATTACTACATTGATTAATATATTATTTAGGTTAATATGTTTATGAGTTGGATATTTCCAAGGTTCATTGAAACATGGAACTAAAGGAAATTACTCATCAAGACCACAAAGTATGTTATTTCTGGTGAGGATGTTGATTGTTCACTCTCTCTCTCAAACTATGTGAGACTAAATGAAAGAGTAGGATGTTAGAGAGTAATCCCCAATGCATAAGTTTGATGATAATTAACTTTCTTAAGAATCCATCCTAAATTTAAAAATTTGGTTTCAAGAATTAATGCTACAAATGATATGTGTCCTTGATCTTGGGCCTGGGATGTAGGGGGGAGAGAGCTATGGGGAATTCTCAAAACATTTGCAAAGTCTTGTCACATTAATGTCAATATTGTTAGAAATAAGAAGAAGAAAGTGAAATAACATGATAGATGATGAATGCAATAAAAAAAGAGGGAATCATCATTCTAGAGAACAAAGGAGAAAATATTTCATGGTGCTATAAATTGAATGAATGCAATCACAGTTCTCATTGTTGTAATTCCAAGTTTAGATTTTCTTATGTTGACAAGGTTCATTTTATGTAGGTACATTACACCCATAGGCATGTCTATTTTAGAATAGGGCTTCCAAAATTTTAATTTAATTAATAATAATTTTTAGATGAATGATAGGGATTTAACCTTCATAAAATATTTTTACTACGAGTCATTGGAGATTTGTCTCAAAATTGTTAAGTGCTTTCTCCCCTTTTAATTAAATTGATTAATTAAAAAAATGTCAAATGAACAAATATCATATGAAATGAGTTAAGGTTTTTTGGGCATGTGGTGTTGATAATCCATGATATAGGCCTATAATGTTGCAACAAAGCCTATTTATAGGTTAAGAATCGCCATGGTTAATGTTGGTTTTGAAGCCTGATTATCTTATTTATTCAAAGGTATTGCCACATTAGACCCCAGTTCATAATGGGGTGGAAACGCCACCTGTTATTTGCGCTACAAGGGGGGTTCGGGGGGGGGTAGCACCCCCGAAGCTAAAAATAGATGTAAATTTGCCTTATAAAATGTTGTAATTTCGTAGTCAATCTGGGACTTTCATTAGGTGGAAATCTCACGGTAGAAGTTATGTTTAATTTAGGGTTTTTTCCCTAGAAGGCAACCCAATAGTATATATGAGGGAATTGTATTGCGTCTATGTAGATGTGTATTCTGAGCAAGAAAGAGAGAGGAGATTGTGTGAGAGCGAAGAGGGAATTATAGTGGATCTGTTATAGGTTGTATCTCTTCATTTTGCTAGATAACATAAAAGGAAGGATTCGTCGTTTCTCCGTGGACGTAGCCCAAATTTGGTGAACCACATATATCTGTGTCTCTCTTGTTTTGTGTTTTCTGTGTTTATATTTCTACAATATCTTTATGTGTTCCATTTCTCTGTAATATATAATTTTCTAACAATTAAGTGGAGGTGGATCTCCATGATTATGAATATTGTTACATGTTTTTTTAAATCTATATATATGTTTAAATCATATATTATTTCTTTTAGAAATAATAATAATAATAATAATAATATGATCTGGATTATCCATAGTACTATGTTCATTATGTTGACATTTCGAATCCCAACACTCTTGTTGTTAGGGCTTTTAGAATTTCTGACTTTGATCACCTAAATGAAGAAATTAAACACTTAACCTCATTTTTTAAGGATATAGGATACAAGGAGTTTAATATTAAGAAAGATATAAAAAGAGCTCAAGAAAAGGTCCTCTCCAAGGGTCCTCGACAAAATTACGGGAAAGAAAATTGTGGGAAAGTGTACCTTCCATTCATTCAAGGGGTTACAAATAAAATCGCTAAGATTTTAAGAAAGGACATATTCACTCAGTTTACAACATGTGGAATGATTAGGTATAAAATGAGGTCAGTTAAGGATAACGTTGATCATCAACAGCTTAACGGTGTGTATAAGATTGATTGTTCATGCAAAAAAAGTTATATTGGGGGGACATGACGATCTTTGAAAACAGGACTTAAAGAGCACGGAGCTAATATTAAGAATGGGAGATCTCATACATCGACCCTTACAGAACACTCTTCCAAAACCAAGCATCATGTGTGTTTGGAGGACACCAAAATTATTGCAAGGGAGGATCATTATCAAAAGAGGAAAATCAGAGAGGATATCGAAATTCTGAAGTTTCCTCATAATCTCAAGAGGAACAATGGGAATGACATTACTGGAAACTGGCTTCCCCTGATCAGACATATCAATCCATCCAGATCTTTCGAGGTGTAGTATCACTGGTATTTCCCTCCCCCCTTCCTTAATTACTAGCATCTATCTTAGTGGTTAAAAAATTTAAAAGATTAATAATTATTTATTTGACATAATAATTGTTTATTTGTTAAAAATAATAAATAAATATATTATTAATAATAAAATAATTATTAGATAATTTTAAGTTATATAGATGAATATTTATTAAAAATATTAACTAATAAATAAATTAAAGTAACTAATAAACAAAATAAAAATTTAATTCTATTACAATAGATTTTAACATTAATATTAAAAATTATAAATAAAAATAATCTATAAAATAATTTATTACTTTGTTAGGGAGGGCATTTAGGATTATAATCTATTATATTTATATTATATATTATATAATATATTATATAGTTGATAAATGTATATATAAATTAATTAACTAATTAAAATAAAAATCAATATGTAATCTAAATCAAATAATTTTATTTGTTCTAGTTAGGTATTTAGTGATTAATTAATTATATCTAATTTATTATTTATTTTTCATTACAAATTAATTAGAATATATTTATTTTTATATATAAAAAGTATATAAAAATTTAGTAATTTCCATATTAGGTTAAATAATAAAAATAGCATTAAATTGAAATAAACTAATTATATTTATTAGGTTACTAATTAAAATTAAAACTAATTATACAAATAACTTATACATAATATTTATTATATTTGTTATTTCAATAGAATTAATTAGTTTATTTTATTAATTCATATTAGGTTAAATAAAATAAATAATTAAATAAACTAAATAAAAATTGAATAATATTTATAGTTTAGTATTTTGAATTAGCCAGCTTCTACTTTAGTTTATTATCCATTAGGTATTTATTTATCTGTTCTGGTCAGTAGATTCTTCTCTCAATCTATCATTCATTTTCTGTCCTGACGATGGATCCCCTTTGGCGTTCGAAATTTTGACATAATGAACATAGTACTGTGGATAATCCGAATCATATTTTTCCAAAAAATGAGCATAGAAGCTTAAAGTCTAAAATAATAATAATATCTCCTAGGAGGAAACTCAACTAGTGATGGCCATGTAAATGAACTATTATGTACAAGGAGGTATGATGTTCAAATCCCCTTGATTCACCTGTGTGTGGAAGGGGCATACATATGTGCCTAGAGTTTATAGGGGTAGCGGTTACAATTGATCTTGTGTCATACAAGTATGAACCTGACCTAGTTGTTGATTCCTTTAGTCAACAAAATAATAATAATAATATACTTTTGTTAATTTTTATGATTTTTTATTTAAATATTGGCAATGTGAGATGTATGTCTATTGTCATTTATCAACCATTTAATTTATATGGTTGCACTTAACCAAGGTCATACAAGTTAGAAAATTTCACCAAACTTAATAGGGTTTTTAATCGCAAATATATTCATTAAATATTTTATGTGAAACAAACAAAAAGTATGCATTATCTTTATGATGAGCTTGTTAGCATTGTTTTGTGTTGGCATTGATGTCAACGATGGTAGCATGGATCATTGGTGTGATTAATACAATAACTTGTGTTTTTTTTATGCATGAATACAATGGGATAATCTCTGATAGCTTCTCTACAACATGGTTGTCCGACAGAGGATGAAAAGTTACTAGTGTTATTGTTGAAGTGTTTAGATATTTCAACATATTCGCTAGCTAGTGTTGTCAAGTCTATGTAAATTACACTAGGTAGAATTTTTCAGATTGCATAAATTACGTGGTCAATATGTTATAAGTTTGCATTAATGGTGGTGATTATTGAAAATAAATTGGCCCCATCTAGCATCCCAAAAACCATGGCTTGATTATCTTGGTTGTTTGTCTTATCCATGGTAATTTCCTTTGGTTTTGTGTCGACCCATATTACCACATAATTTCCCAAGGAAAAATCCCATGGTATTGAAGGTTGGATTGATATAGTTAATGAAGATTGATGGTTATATATGAATCGTGATTGATATTACAAGTTGTGCATCTCGTGTATGGATTGTATGGATTAATCAATCAAGCAATGATCCAGGTGGATATTGGTGGCCACCCGCCTATCCCACCTAGACCTATAGTCGATGTCATCAGTTTCCTTGATTACAATGTCATTTACTATTTTTAGCATTTTTTGGGTCCTAAACTTCAAAGTTGCTTTGACCCCCTAAACGACATTTTTTTAGGTCCGCAATTGGTCTATTGCCATAGGCAAGGGCCTATACTAGGAGATACCTTTCTAATGAGGGGTCATACTCACCAATCAGAGATCATATGACCAAGTTACAACCCTAGGAAGTTGGCTTCCCAACTAACCCCAACGGGGCCCAAAAACTCTTGGTATTCCATCTCATAGGTTTAGGGTTTTTGTTGTTTAGGGTCTCCCTTTGTTGTTAAATAATAAAAAGGGCATTGAACCTCATTGTAACACAGTTTAGAGGCATGTAGCTACCACATCACTTCTTAGAGGTAAGCTACCATCGCCCAAGTTAGTTTATTTTCATTCTATATGTAAGCATCTTTCAATTCTTTCATATTAATGAAATGAAGATTTATTTTTCCTGCATATTTGTCTTTATGTTTATATTTGTATTTTGTTGTGTACCTGCATAAGTCTGGATTAGTGGTGTTAGAGAGGTTTGGTCTTTCTCTATTTTTATTTTCATGTTCCAAAAAAGATATGGGTATAAGGAGTTAGAGCTTGAACTGGTTGAACCTTTGCAAGACCAACCTCGCAAACCCTAACGGCCTCCCATGGCGGAAGAAAAGAAAGACAAGAGAGTAGGAGATCTCTTCAAAATACTACTCGAAGAATCCCTTGAGTGATAAAGGAATGTGATGATAGATAACTTTGCCTAGATCCTTCAGCATATGCCCACAGGCAACACATCTTCATCCATCAACCACTTTGGAGGCACCACTCCCTACAAGGTACAAGTCAAATTTGACATTCCCATGTTTGAAGGCCAAATAGATGCAAATGTCGTCGATAGATGGTTAAATATGTTGGAAGGATATTTTTCATTTCATGATTTCCCAGTAGGGAAAAAAATACTTTTTCACTCCTCAAAATTGCCCCCATGTCAAGGAACGGTGAGATACCTACTATGAAGATAGGGACAAGAGAGAACCCTCATTTTTTTCCACCACACCCACTTGGAATTCTTTCTAAGACACCATCAAGGAATAAAGTTACCCTGAGAGTACATATGAGGATAAGTACATACAATGGACTATGCTGCGACAACAAAGGGATGAAGATGTGCATGAATTTATGAATATTTTCCATACCCTTCACACAAATTTGGGTATCAAAGGTTTTGAGAAACATATGGTGCTCAAGTGTCGTAGTTGTTTGTATAAATACATCTAGAGGAAATGGAGTTCCTGGACATCTCCTCGTTTGGTGCAACATATTGATATGATTCCAAGATTGAGAAGAAATTCAATCAGAAGAAGTGAGATTTTGGATTTGCAAACCCAAAGTAGAGAAAACGCGCCCCTAGGCCTTAGAGAAAAGGGCAGAGTTAGACTGCGACCTCCCATGATAACTCCTCAAAACCATAAGACAAGAATAATGGGAAGGTGAATAAAGACACTGATAAGTGGTGTGAGTTCCATAAAACTCCCATTCACAACACGAACGAATGTCATGTGAAGCAG
This sequence comes from Pinus taeda, assembly GCA_000404065.3. Taxonomy (NCBI): domain Eukaryota; kingdom Viridiplantae; phylum Streptophyta; class Pinopsida; order Pinales; family Pinaceae; genus Pinus; species Pinus taeda. The sequence goes on along the minus strand of APFE030224561.1, from coordinate 21,938 downwards.
GCGTTGGTGACCAAGCTGAAAGACTCAGAGATGGATGCATGCTCTAAATCTAAGCCAGAACCCGACAAGGGAGCCAAGAAGAGAAGTATATTGTTGACGTTGAACCCACTACAATGGTAGCCACCACTAAGCTCCAAAAAGTAGAACCTGAGGATCTAGAGGAGGGGAAGCGCCTCTTATACTTGCAAATGTGGGTAAATGGTTTTCGGATGCAGTTCAACGTTGATAGTGGGAGCCAAAAGAACCTAATCTCATCTAAGGTCATTAAGAGATTGAAGCTGCCAACAACGTTGTACCCACAAGTGTACACCATTAGGTGGCTCCACCAAGGGTGAGATCTTTGTGCCAACGAGTAGTGTCATTTTCCTTATAGCATCAAGCCCTTTGTAGATGAGGTATTGTGCGATGTTGCCCCTTTGGAGGCTTGTGATGTTTTATTAGGTCATTCATACCTATGGAAGTGGCATGTTGTATATGAATCTTGACCTCATTTTGTTATTATTACTTTGGGTTAGAAATTCTACAGGATAGTAGAGGTATCACTGCCTATCACCCTTTCTTTGATTTATTCTAAATAATGTAGTAAGATCATTTCCCATACCAAGAAATTTTTCTTCCTTATGATTCACCCTCAGAATAAGAGGAAGATTGTGTCCACATCCACAGCCTTTAGTAAGGGCTCCTACGCGTGGCAACAACAAATGGAAAATGTCATGGAGGAGTACAAGGACATCTTCACCTCGCCCATAGGGGTACCCCTACACTGTTAGGTCAAGCACTCCATTGATCACACCCCCGGCATGTTGCTACCCAATGAAACACTCTAACAACACTATGTTTTGGATAATAATGAGAGTAAGAGGCATATTTGAGATTTGTTACAAAAAGGGCACATCAGGCCAAGTTCATCACCTTGTGGGAGCTCGAACATGTTGGTACATGAGAAGGATGGAACCTGGATGCTTTGTATTGACTATCGGGTGCTAAATAAGATCAGTATCTGGAATAGGTATCCAATCCCACAGATTGGTGACCTTCTAGACCATCTCAAGGGGGGCAAATATTTTAGCAAGATTGACTTGAATTTCGGTTATCACCAGCTATCGATTGAACCCTCCAATGTGTGGAATACTACCTTCAAATACAAGGAGGGCCTTTTCAAATGGCTGGTCATGCCTTTCGGGTTGAATAATTCCCCCACAACCTTAATGTGGCTAATGGATGACATCTTGTGGCCCTTCACCAATTCGTTCATGGTAGTGTACCTGGGTGACATCTTCATCTTGAGCCAGATTTGGGAAGAGCACATACACCATATCTGACTGGTCCTCTAAACCCCGAGACAACACAAATTGTGTGCCAATTTGGAGAAATGAATTTTTGGTGTGACCCAAGTTCAATATCTAGGGTACATCATTGATGAGAGGGGTGTGCATGTGGACCCAAAAAATATACAAGTTATTTGAGATTCGGCAACCCCACCACTCCAATAAAGCTCCAAAGCTTTTTGGGTCTTACCAATTTCTATCACATGATCATCTTGGGATTCTCTCATATCACTTGGCCTTTGAGTCAAATCACCAAGGGCAGAGTGAATGAAAATTTATTTTAGTATGAATCCCAACAAAAGAGATTTGTTGAGTTGAAGCATCGCCTCTCCTCTGCACTAGTTCTCACATTACCATACTTGTAACAACCATTTGAAATTGATGCAAATGCCCGCGACTATGCAGTTGGTGCAGTTCTTACCAAACAGGGGCATCCGATGGCATATCACACTGAGACGCTTTCAGATATAGTCTGAAAGTATCCCATATATGACAAGGAGATGTATTTCGTTATGCATGACTACTGATAATGGAAGCATTACATTATGGGTAAGGAAACAATCTTCCACATAGACCACTGACCCTTGCAGTTCATACGAACACAAGGAAAGTTATAGAACAATCGTCATCGAAAATGGTTCACATATCTGCAACAATTCCATTTGAACATTAAGTACAAGAAGGGAAACACTAATAATGTTGCAGACAACCTTAGCCAACCACTATTTATGGCGCTGACCATTGTGATTGATTCTTTTGGACATGAGACTTTTGGATGGTCGCATCTTTACAAGAGTGATCCAAAATCCAGCACCACATACCAGATGCTCCTAGAAGGTACGCAAGTCCCATATTTTCACCTCCAAGACACATTGTTATGCCACTTGGGACACCTTTGTGTTCCTTCAAGTAAGAATGCTAAGATGATTTCGGAGGCGCACTATAGTCGGGTCTCTAGACATTTTGGGGTAGAAGAGACGGTGGCAGTGTTGTAGAATTATTTTCATTGGTGAAAACTTTGACAAAATTTTGGGAAGTACACCAGATATTGAACTGCATGCGCCATTGTGAAATCTACAATCAAGAAGAAAGGCTTGTATACTCCTCTTCCAACTCCTAATTGGCCATTGGAATCCATCTCCGTGGATTACATGTCGGTTCTTCCTTTTACCAAGCATGGAAATATTGTGTTTTCGTGGTTGTCAAAAAATTCTCTAAGATGGCCATTCTGGCGACCTGCAATAAGAGCATCACAACAGAAGCCACTACCAAACTCCTCTTTTGAATGAGTATGGGTACACTTTGGGATCCCACAGTCCATTATATCAGATCAGGACAGTCATTTCCTAAGTGCATTCTAGTCAATCCTCTGGTCGTTGTTGGATACCAAGCTCACTAAGTCCATGACCTTCCACCCCCAAATTGATGGTTAAACAAAGGTCATCAACAAGATGATTATGTGCATCTCGCACATGTAAAACTCGAAGCACCCGTGCACATGGGATGAGAGCTACCCCTATGTCCAACACAGCTACAACAAGGCTTTCCATAGCTCAACTAGCCACAACCCCTTTCAGGTGGGATTGGGATTCCAACTACTATGTCCCATTGGTGTTGCCATACCATTTGTAGTTACTTAGGAAGATTTGGCTCATGTCCGGTCTGAAGTTGACAGTGCTAACAATTTCATGAAGCGCATCCAACACATCTATTAGGAAGTCCATGACATATTGGACAATGAAAATTCTAAGTATAAAGAATGTCATGATTAGCATCGGGTGTCACATAAGTTCGAGGTGGGTTACAAAGTTTAATTACATTTGCAAAGGAGCGTCTCAATGGGGTCCACTGCAAGCTTCACCCACTTTGATATGGGCCTTACACCATCATTAAGGATATAGAGGAAAATTATTCTGAGCTCAACATTCCACCATTCCTTGGCCTGCACCTAGTATTCAATTTGGATCGGTTGCAGCCATACTTTCCCCCATTGTTGGACACATCTGACATTGTTGAGCAACTGACACCAACAGAGCTCAACCCAAGCTATATCTAACATGCCACAAATGATAGGATCATGGACACACATGAAATAACACTCGCCAACAGAGGATCTAGCTATATCAAGTTGTCAAAGCAGGTCAACTCCTTTACTAGGGCAAGTGGCTCACTAGGGACCAGGTTCAATAAAATTTACTCACCTCATGGAGGCTTTGCATGTAATGGGGACAATTTCTTCCTAAGGCAAGAGGATTGATCCGGGTGGGTATTTTTGGCCAACCACATATCCCACCTATATCTCCATTCGATTTCATCGGTTTCCTTGATTATAGCAGCAACTACTATTTTTAGCAAATTTTTGGGTTCCAAACTTCCAGAGTTGTTTTAACCCCCTAAACAACATTTTTTTTGTGGTCCGCAACTAAACCATAACTATAGACAAGGGCTTGTCACAAATCTTGTAATACTCATAGATCATTTTATAATGAGGTATTGTATGTGCCAAATGAAGATCCTATGACCAAGCTACGACCCCGGGAAGTTGGCTACCCAACTAACCCCAACAGGGCCCACAAACTCTTGGTGTTCCATCTACTAGGGTTAGGGTTTTGGTTATTTAAGGTTTCTTTTTATTGTTCAATAATATAAAGGCCCTTTAGCCTCATTGTAACATAACTTAGAGGCACATATCCACCATATCTCTTCTCAGAGATAAGCTACCATCGCCTAAGTTAGTTTATTTTCATTCTATATGTAAGCATATTTCAGTTCTTTGATATTAATGAAATGAAGATTTAGTTCTACTGCATCTATGTGTTTATGTTTATATCTATTTTTTGTTTTGTTCCTACATAAGTCTAGATCAAGCATGTAACGTGTTATGTAGATTTGTGTTTTGGGTGTGAAGGCATGGATTAAGTCGAACGAATTAAACGATCGATGGTGCAACATGTAATCTAGAGTTGATGTCTTTTGAGTGCATGGTATGATATAGAGGAATATCCAAGTTTGGTTCAATGGGCTACGAATAAATGTGCAGTGATAAATGATCGATGGAGTAACATGTGAATTAGTGCATGTGGGTTATCAAAGCAAGGTTGTGATCAGGTATGTGGTGTGAGACTAGTCAAGCTCTTAAGTCGTATTCTTTGTGGCCACATAGTGTATTCGATGATCTATGAGATGGTGATATTATCTACCTACATAGAAGAGAAATTCAATGTGACAAATATCCAATGATTTGGTGCGCCTTATTAAATATTGGCAATTCCACTTAGTCATTGTACATCCTATAATTATGTTGCAAAATATAACCAGTCATCGAGGCATTTTTGCTGCAATACATCCTCCCACATTTAGCCACTTTCACCGACCTATCGGGGTAAACATGAGTGGAGGAATACTATGACATGGCTCAAACTCCTATATCACCTCAAGGAAATGGAGTCAACAAACCAAGACTTTAGTGACCTTCCTCAGGAGATACGCGACCCCCAAGAGCTAAACCACCCTTCTAGGTTCTTAGACCCTGAGTTAACTTGCTTTTCCACTTATCTGCACCCCCATACTTTGGCATAACACTGCCCGAATTCGACTGTAACCCTCCATTCACATGCACAATCCTCCAAGGGAGAGTCGGTTGTCATTTTCACCTAGTTTTGTGAAAGGGGTCGTGAGATTTAAGCCACTTTTTTAAGCTAGTCTCCACACCACTACACAAAATTTGCCAAAACTTTCCAAAATGATAAATGACACAAGGACAAAGCCTCTAACACAAAATTTAATCAAGGACTTGACCTAACTAAGTCTTACCATGACAGTCTTTCTGTCAAACACATGATGAACATGAAATCTACAGGTCATGAATGCATATATGAACAAAGAGATTTTCAAATTATATGAGGTTTACCAAGAAGGACTAATGCCCTCTCACAATAGCTTCAATAACATCTATTAGTTCATGCTTTCAATAATCATTCATTCACCAATAAAACATGATAATAGCTATAACTTAAATCGGTCATGAAACCATGCTTATAACCATCATATAACCAGATAGATAACAATGATTGAACAACCATTAAAGCCACATAATAACAAGTGAATTTACTCATGAAATGCAAGAGGAACTTTGCTCTTATTGACATATGCAAAAGCAAACTAAGTCAGGGACTTCCATGTACCACCTGATCATAGATTGGGCTTAACAAAATCTTTCTTTCAACAAATGACCCCTTTTCCATATTCCAAGAATGAATGTGAGATCTCATGGGATAAACCAATCCATATACAACTAAGAGAATCCATAGGTTAAACCACCTCCACCTTCACACTACCATGATCTCACCTAAACCTGTCCCAAGATCACAAAACAAAACCGACCTTGGAGGCCTTAGAATTCCTTCACCATCCCTTGAAGAATTTTCCTATCTCCACCCACTTGTTGAGAGCTTCTCAGATAAAACCATCTACACCCCCAACCCTTGTTATTTTCCTGAGACCACCTCACCCATATCTAAAACCTTCTAGAAATCCAAAGCTCAATCAAGAATGAATCTTATCACACCATAGCTATCTGGAAAAGGAAAGGCGAGGATAAAACCATTGTCGAAACCTGACACAACTCATGCCAATGACAATAAATGAACTAAATAAACACATGCATATTCCATGCATGCCAAAACCACAGGGGCTTCACTAGGGGATCAACACCATAGCACGTGAGTTCATATTGGGGGATATTTATTGAGAAAAAAATGACATAATATATTTGGGGATATATAGGGGGCAAGGGTTTTTATATTGGCAAGTATAAAAAATGGAGCTCAAAGTTAATGAAAAATTACAAAGGGGTGTAAAAAATGTTAATGAAAAAATGGATACCTACAATATCTAGTGAAAGTAGGGAATTTTTAAATTAGGAAGGTGTATTGGGTTTGTATTGGTAGGGGGTTAAATAATGTGATTTTTAGAGGTATTTTTAAATATGTAGTCAAATTAAGGGTATTGTTTAGTATGCCACGAATGCACATGATATGGCATAGGTTCATTGAGTGAAGCCCCCGTGGCCAAAACTAGCTAGGAAATCATACATGCAACCTGTTCCCTACAAGTATTCCCGTTGAAACCACTTGATCCAACTTTCCCTTACTTGATTCTTGCTTTCCTTTTGATTTCTTATCCTTCCTTTGATTTCTTTTCCCTTCCTTTTATTGCATGTTTTCTTTCTCCTCTTGGTGCTCTTCTCCTCTCTATAGCCAATTTCCAAAACTAAACTAACAAAAAGCTAAAAAAATCTATGAACTGATCCTCATAATCCTTTTTATCATTGAGGCCTCTAATTTCTTCATTTTCCACTATTTTCCTCCAATTTCCTCCTCCCTTAGCCATAATAAACCCAAAGTGACACCCACTAGGATGTTTTGCCCAACATTTAGCTTGGAATATGTGTCCCATGACCTTGGTCTTATTTTTCCTTTATTAACTTTATTGCAAGAAATTTTAACTTGGGATTGTTATAGACCCCTCCCCCTTAGGGGAACATTATCCTTTGTGTCCTATGACACCTACAACCAACAAGACCAATGAAAAGAAAAACATACTGCCTATGGAGATTTATAACTTATCTCGATGTAGTATTTATAATGATCCACCTGCTGAAATGAAAACCAACATGACAAACTTAATGGCATGACAACCATACTACTTATTGGAGCTTTAAAACATGGCCCATTACGATATTTGCAATATCAACCACATTTTCTTCAACCAGCAAATGAGCATACTATTCATGGAGCTTTATAAATCCAACTCGATAAAATATTTACAATAATATACACATATATACATTTGCACATTTACTTTAACCAACAAATAAAAGAATATGATGTCTACATTCGCAACAAGGGAATCCATAGGCTCACACCTCCATCCTCAAAATTAGTACTGGGATTCACCTCCTTCCTAGGAAGTCCAGAATCCACTGCCAAAGTCAACCTGCATCTAATGTCCAACGCAATGATCCTTGTGCTAATTTTCCTCTCAGTGAACATTTGTCGACTCATCATCCCAGAGTAGAATCCCAATGTTCTTATGATTCCATCTAGCAATAATAATGACCAAACAAATCCATCTGTTGAACTTCCCTTCTCTACTACACAATCCCTCGGGAAATTCAGTAACCCCCTTCCATGTAGTCAATCACCTTCCAAGTTCCCTAACATCCCCTTTCCTAGGAAATCCATCCTTTGGTAAGGTTTCCTCACATCGAAAGGTCTAAAAACCAAGGCATATCCCTTATACCAGTCATAACATGCTCATGGAAATCAATGGACACTATTGGGTACTAGTGTCCCACAATGGCCCTACTCCTAAATTCTTTACCAGCATATTGTGTCCTGTTTCAATTCCTTTTGTCATTGTTAATTCTTGCAGTCAATTTCAACCACCCCAAATCAGGCATTTCCCATGCTTTCCTGTACCAAGCACATAATTTCCATTATAATTCAAATGAATTCAAATCATACCTCATTAGTTGCCCGTCACTAAGGTACGCTTGCAATTTTGTTCAATTCTTGTCACTTGCAATTCAAATTAGCTCTTGATCAAATAATCATGTATAAACATATCACATCCCATTAGCTTAAACGAAACCATCATAAATCACATGTAACCATGATAAACCAAAATCATAGATCACGTACATAATTAAAACTAAAATAAAATATTCATAGTTGTCTTTCAAATGATTCTTTTACTTCCTCCTTTATTCTTTGTCCTTTATGTACACACATTGTATCAGTTTCCAAACCCGGCAAGAACCTAGTGCCCTCTCTTTAAGAAACAAGAGAACCCAGAGGCTAAACCGCCTCCTCCCTCAATGTCAGCAATAAGGGTATCCCAAGACTAAACCATCTCTACCCTCAATATCAACAACAACGGCATCCAGAGACTTAACTGTCTCAACCCTCCATAGTAACAAGGGTATCCCAAGACTAAACTGCCTCAACCCTCAATATCAACAACAGAATCAAAAGATTGGATCACCTCAACCCTCAATAGAAACAAGGGTATCCCGAGACTAAACTACCTCAATCCTCAATATTAACAACAAGGCCCTAGACAGTCTCATACCTTCCTGTCTCATCACACTATCCAACACATGCACATACATAGTGTATAACACAATAGATACACCAACACCTGGTGTACAACACAACACATACACCTATACCTGGTGTAAAAGACAACACATACACCTACACTTGGTGTACAACATCACACATAAACCTACACTCGATGTACAACATGATACATACACCTATACCTAGTGTACAAGACAATAAATACACCTACACCTAATGTACAACACAATACATATACATACACACCATACAATACCATGAATACACGTTGTGATACAACAACTACACAATATATGTAACATCGTACCAAATATACACAACGCAACATCTATGATGTGTACACAATACCACATGCACACAAATCCACCTACACAACGTGTACACAACACCCAATGTACACAACACCACCTGCACATCGTGTACACAACACAACCTACACAAAACCACATGCACAGAGTGCCACATGTACAACAGGTACACAACACCACATGCACACAACACTACATGTACAACATGCACACAATACCATATGTACATAACACCACATGCACACAACACCACATGTACAACATGTACACATCACCATATGTATATAACACCGCATATAAAACATGCACACACCACCATATGTACACAGTACCACATGTACAACATGTACAACATATACACAACAATAGTACTGCACAACTGGAGGTCACACTGTCTCTACCAAGAAAACTAGCTTCTAATGTCTTTCCATTATCCATGTTTGTCCTAGCATGTCATGGATCACACTACTTTCATTCATCTGATGTATCCCTTAACATTAGTTGTCCATAACATAAACATAGGCATAGTATAAACACATAATATATAATCATATCCACATGATACTGACCTCATAAATCTGTCAGGACTACTCTTCCCACTTGATTCCTCATGAAACCAAGAACCTCTTCATGCCATTCGTCTACATAAATAATTATTCCTCCACAAGCATGATCCCTGACGACCCTATCAGAGAATGACATACACACATACATATATACATATAAACAATAGCATAAACAATCATGATCACAACATAATTATAAGATATCATAAGGTCAAGGTTAAGAGAACTCCCTTTATCCGTGCATAGCATGCACAACATTGAGAACAACATTTCCCAACATAGCCAAGGCATATGATGCCTCAAATATACTTACTTTACCTTTCCTACTACCTTTCTCATAATTGTCCTACCACCATTCATTTACACCAATGGGCCGAACCAATCCAACTAACTATTATATTATTTCCTTCAGTTTCCCTTATACATGCACGGGCTCCATCTTGGTCTTGCATTACCTGTTGGGCTTCTTTCAGCTCTCCCCGAGCTCCATTAACTTTCCTCTTTCCTAAACCAATTCCCAAGACCCTAAAAACATAAAAGGTAAGACAAGAAACAAACAATAATAACACCATGGAAAACAAATAGCAATACAACACCATAACCAAAGTTGCATGGCCATGCACAAGACACACAAAAAATTGCCAAATAAGTGCAAGCAAATCACAAAACACCGAAAGAAAAATACTAGAAAAAAACACCATGATTCAATCCGCATGGATTCCAAATTCTTCCATAGTAAAGCTCAACCTGAGCCTTCTCTAAGATTCCATGGCACTCTCTTTGCCATGCAATTCCCTGCATCATGTTTCCATAAATACATATATGTCAGTGTATATATAAATATAACAATATACTAGTTATCTTGCCTTGTTGTTCCAAGCACATTGCCTTGTAACCGAACACATCCATGCCATCGATTAATGACTCCAATTCCCTTGATGGATCCATCTACAACTAGAAACTAGCTAAATGATACATGTCAAATACATGTTCGGGAATATAGAACATATCCATGTAACATCAGATAAAATCAAGATTGAGAAGACTTCATGTATTCATGTGAAGCACTCATTCGTTTTGTAATGCGGTTTCCAAACATAGCCTAAAGAATTATTGCCCCAATTCCTTTCTTTTACCATTCTCCTTGTTGCAGTTAAGTCTTACTATGTACAGTCACATCACCCAACTGTTAGCTATATAAACAAATCAACTATTACCTGGTCATGCTAATACCAAGCATGTTGCCCTACAACTTCTCACACATGTTAGTCACACATCCCAATGATCAAGGCATCATGTCTATTAATTTGAAATCAGTCTTTATCAAGACTAACAACTATATCATAAGTTGTAATTAACTTATAGTCATTAGTCATAATACTACCACTAGTACCTACTTGTAATCAAATACATATAAACTATCTCAGCACATAATGTGTTAGTATCACCGTCTTAAAACAAGACCATTCACTTAAGCAATATTATAGACCCATACTCATATCATGTGATTAATCAAACACTCAAAAAATAGATAGATGACATAATCAAGCTCATATCTTAATGTATCTCATGGGAGGCTATCACATCTGCACAAATCAATCCAAATTAGTACAACACAATATCACAAGTATATAAACTCATACCTGAATATCATAACCATAACCATTTGCACAAGCCAATGCAAATTAGCATGATACATATAACATCAATATCTTAAATGTAATGACCATAAACATCATGCATATGACCACAATGCATATAAGAACAAGTTACTACCATTCATGACTATCTGACATATGTGTATATGACCACAGTAATTAACTAGCATCTATCATGTATATATAACCATAAAAACAATAGATGATAGGAATTCATATAGCCACAAGGCATATAACAACCATTAACCAACATACTTGCATACCTAACATACAAACCTATACGACGATCTTCTCTTACCTCGAGGTCCAATGTTGCAACCTCGATATGATGATCTGCGTCTCTTGCTCTATCTCAACCAACACATCAACATCATATTTGATAACATAAACTATGAAACTTGAGATATACATGAAAACCATAGCCACTATCATGCATGCACAAGACTGACATGCATGCATAACAATGATCTGAAATTGATAAAGGTATTACAGACTATATGTGGAGTTGTCTATATTACTTAGTCCAATGGATTGAAAAGATTGTGAATAACACATACACTTAAACAATTATAAAACACAATAAAAACACATCAACACAACCAAAATTGATAAAGGAGTTCACCAAACTTCCTGGCTACATATCCTGGTCCTAGCTTCCAGTGCTAACCACTTTATTATGTCTTCAAATGATTGTTACAGGTGTGAGCTCAAAAATAGAGTCTCAAACACAAAAAATGGATCTCACCACTATGTTCCACTCAAATATTCGAGTTGAAATGAGCATACACTCGACTGTACTAGTCACTCTGACCTCCAGACCCCCTAGAATGGTTCACAATACACTCGCCTTCAACTTTTTTGTGTTATGGTGTTTATATAATACGTATAGTTACATATTATGCTAATCAAGGAATAATACGTTACACTAAAAATAGCTTATTAACCAAAGGACTGGCGGGCGCAGGGTGGACCCCGATTATCCGGCCTTTCCCTGGTGCTGATCTCAAGAACAAACTATCTAAAGGTTGTTGCGTCTTGCTCATCAACTGATCCATACAACCTGCATTGTTGATCTGTCTTGTGGGATCTGACAACTCTCATGTGGTTTCGCACTCCAACTAGCATGTTCACTAATTCTCTGAAGGCACACAAAATGTTGTGTGTGGAGCACGATTGTTCAGAGCTCTTTGTTTCAGCCGGATGTATACCCCAGGAAGTTTTGTACACCCCTCCATGCAGGGGGATGCGGGGGAGACTTGTCCCCCCCGCGGGGGTCCGGGGGGCTGATCCCCCCGCCTGGGGGTCGGGGGCCAGCGGCCCCGGCGAGGGCTCGGGGGCAGCGCCCCCGAAGCTAAAAAAGATAAAATTTGCCTTGTAAAAGTATATAGTAATTTCTAGATCAATCTGAGCCATTCATTAGGCGGATGATCTGACGGTAGAACTTATGTTTAGTTTAGGGTTTTTTGCCCTAGAAGGCAACCCCTCTCTTTATATGAGGGCATTGTATTTAAGGCGGTGAGATAGATGTGTATTTGGTGTGAGCGAGAAACAGAGAGGTGAGACTGTGAGGGAAGATAGAGAATATTACAGCGGATTTGCTGTAGGTTGTGTCTCTTCATTTTGCTGGATAATAGAAAGGAAGGACTGGCTGTTCGGGGTGGACGTAGCCTAAACTGGGTGAAGCACGTATATCTGTGTCTCTCTTGTTTTGTGCGTTTTTTCTGTGTTTATATTTCTACAATATTTTATGTGTTCCATTGCTCCATAATATAATATTCTAACACAAAATAGTGGTTTTTGGGAGGCTACGTGTCGAGCATTAAGTGGAATCACGTGCTCCCAGTCTAAAACCACTTCCTACCTTGAGGGTACGCGATAAACCATTTACCACCCTTTTATCGGAACTCAAAGATTTTAGCTCCTTTTGCATAATTATATCACGTCCGTCTTCCAAGATAACATGCTTGCATGTTTCGATGCAATATGCATCGATCTCCTTTGATCGGATGATCGCCACCCTTGTTCAATGATCCCCATCGCCTGTGGTATGAACCAATCATAGATTGCCACATCATCTTCTACGCTAACATCACGAAGACCCTATGACTCTTTCCCGGGTTGCCACCTATCCTGCTGATGCAGGCATTGACTTTTCGGCTTAATCATTAATTGGCTCCCATTTCCTTATCCGAACTCGGGTTTACATGTGGTTTGTACCGTTGACTTCATTTTAACGAGCTCTTCAACCTTATTCCACTTTCACCTATATTTGAAAACTTTTGATCTAGAGGCTATGCTGAATACATTTTGGATCACTCCTCCCCACTGGAAGCTTTTGGTCCACCAAAAGTTGGTTTTAGCTATCAAGTGAGGATAAAGTTCCTTTACTTTTCCAATCACTATCCATCATGCTTTACTTGGATTTGTACCTTTGAGTCCTATTAGCCTTGTTGGCATTTGGCCCAAAAATGGATCCAAAACACTCTTGAAGTCTTCAAAATTTGCTTAAGATCATCCAAAGATCAAAACAATCACATGCCAAGAGCCCTTAGCATGGTGGAAAAGCACTATCGGGAGGCTAAAACACTCAAAAATAGTGAAAAAAATAAGTACCGAAGGCATACACAAAGATGATGCACAACAGCCGTTAGATCTGGCCAATCAATGGCCTAGATCTAAGCGAAAAATCGCAAATCAACCAAACACAGAGGAGGACTTAAGGTTGGGCGGAAGACACCCCCAATCAGCAATCTCCGGTGATCAGATCGGCTGGTCGCAATCGGCGGAAGCAAGCCGGTGGAGTAAGGGAAGACTGAGTGGAACTTGCAATCGCGACCAGTGATGCAATGTGGACCGTCGATCAAGCGCGCAGATCAACAACCCACATCACGTTGTAGGATTGCAATCGGCGGGGACATATGCCATGTTATATGGAAAGACCTCTGGCTTGGGTGATATGCGATTGCGATTAGATCGCATCACTATGTCACATCGGAGAAACATTAAGGGGTGGGGACTATGCACATGTATGTGTGCGACTCGAAACCAGACCCGACGTAATTCTAAATATTATTTCATAATATTTGAGGTCCGCTAGAAAGCCATTTTCAATGCATTATTTGTCATTGTGACGTATTTATAAAATACAAAAGGAGCCTTGGAGTAGCGTCGATGCAATAAGACCCAGACCGGAAAGGGTTCAGGAATGAAAATATATAATATTTTCAGGTCTGCCAAAGCCATTTTTCAATGTATTTTCAATGTTTTGATGCATTTTTGATAAAAACCAAGGGACAGGCCCTTTGCGACAGGTGACAATGACCCAAAGGGCAAACCCGATAGATGAATATTGCATGTTTAAGGACTTTTGAAGTCTGAAAGAAACTGAGATGGGCAGGATTTTACAGTGGTAGCATTTCACTGTTTATTATAGAAAAGGGGTCATTGTAGGGATTTCATAGGCTCGATAGCCATTCCAACACAGAGTAGAGGCCAAGAAACAGTTGCTAGGAGATAGAGGCTGGAAAGTGATCATGGAGCATCACAACACGATGCAGCCCGAAATGGAAACATCATGGATCATCAACAATGCAACATAACCAAAAACAACAGAAGTGATTGTGGGGCATCTCTGGCACAAGAGAGCTCCCAGATAGTGCAGCAAACTAACAGAATGCAGTTACTCTACCGTCAGAAGAAGAAACCTCGATGCCCACGCTTGCCTAGTTTAAAGAGACAGAGAGGATAGATTAAGACACTCTGAGCCTTTGAGATCTCAAGAGCATTGTAAAGGGCCTATAAATGGCCGAGAGTTAAATGTAACAAGGGTTCAACTTCTGGAAACTGTAGATACTATGTTCCTTGCAACTTCTCATCTTCATTCCAGTAATACAAGCTTCTTTTGTTGTTACATGTTCAATATCCATTTCTCTTCTATTCTAAGCTTGCACTTGGATAGTCTATTCATGATTTCTTCTATGTCTAATGCTAGATAACTATCACCTTATCTCTGCATTGATAAATTTGATTTGCCATTGAATAGGTTATTCATGTTTTCTTCTGTGTCTAATGTCAAATAACTGTCATCTTATTTCTGCATTGATAAATTAGATTTACAAGCTTCATTTACTTCCTGTAGCTAGCCATTCATATATGTTTATGTATGCATCTGCTGGTACAGTCAGTATTCTCCATCTATCCATTGAATCTATAAACTATTGAGCATTAGTGGTCTAAATCCTTGTCAAGATGAGGGTGTTCATGCATGTCTGGAGTGAAAACATAGTTGAAACAGTTATCTGGCTTGACCCAAACCTTCATCCATTCCAATAGCTCAAAGAACAATATTGAATATTATATGTTACCAGGCATCTCCGAGCTGCAACCTAGGAGAGTTTCCTGGAGTGATAACATAATTGGCACCGTTGTCGGGGAGAGGAAACTGAAGCTTAGCTTCCCTGGGAAACAACTCAGATCCAGCTTTGATGATAAACAAATTCTAGGAACTTTTTTGGTTGTAATAATCTATTTGGTCACTCTATTGGAGGCCGAACCTCTTAGTGACTCCACTTCATAATTCTGGCTCAGTTTGTGAGATATACTTGGAGAAATCCTCAGAAGCCACAAGCTGACCCAGTACTTGACCTTGAAAAAATCATCAAAGAAAGAAAGGTATTGCAAAAAGGAGCATCAGTTTCAGGTAAATCTAAACAATCTTCTATATCTCTTCAAGAAAAGCCTACAATAAAACAGATACATGTTGATAGTATAACATCTAATACTAGCAGTGAAGAAAAACTCTCAGAGATTCATAAAGCTCCTTATTCTTTAGGTTCTCCTTTTGTTGTAAGCCCAAAGGAAACCTCACCTCCTGTCCATCATACTCCTTTAGTCCTATTAGTCACTCCTTAGCCCTCTGTCATTCAGACTTCTAGTACCCTTATAGCCACCATAGCTATGGCAGCCCCACAAGCACCTACCAAAATGGAAAGAATCATAGTTGCTAGGTATGGACCTCTAGTACTGCCCACTCCTTTGAATGCCATGCTTACTAGAGAATATCAGAAGTATAGGCCTAAGTTCACAAGGACTAAAGGTGTTACAACTGAAGAACATCTTGAGTCATTCTATAGCTATGTTGATAACCTGGACATTAGTGACGATGATGTCTAGATGAGAGTCTTTGTACAAAGCCTAGATGGAGAGGCTAGAAAATGGTTCAAAGAACTGACCCCAAGATTTATTGCAGATATTGAGGCTTTAGATGATGCATTCCTAAAGCATTGGGGGGATAAGAAGGATCTACTCTACTACCACACCAAGTTTGGGAACTTAAAGAGGGAAAATGGTGAGTTGTTGTTTGATTTCAATAAGAGATTTAATTGCATGTACAACAAGATACCAAATGAAGTAAAACCTAACACTACCTCTGCTAAACTCACCTATGCTAGTGCTTTTGATTCTCACTTCTGCCTACTGTTTAGGGAGAGGCGATGTGCTACTTTGGCTGATATGCAGGATGCAGCCTTGGAAGTAGAATCAAACATCATGGCTGTAGAAAAGATCAAAGGTAATGTTGATAGAAGGAGACAGAGGGGCAAGTCTTCATCATCTTCAGATCCCAAGATACATAAATGACCAAAATTATTGAGTAATTAGCCTCTGAGATCTCCAAATTAAAGGTTGAGTAGCACCCCAGGAAAGGAAGGGTTCCTAATACCTTTGTTCTTAGAAATCCAAATCCATATACGAGAGTTAATGAGTAGTTGCAGATTTTGCAAAGAAGCAAAGATGCCCGTGAAGACCAAAGGGTGAAGACCCCTTTCCAAAACATAGTCATGGAAGAGGAACAATTTGATGAAGATGATGAGATCCATTGTAGTGAAGAAAAAGGCAGTGCCTCCTTTTTTACCTCAGCTGCCTATGAAAAGTCATTATTCAATGACCAGATTAACCAAGAATGGGATGGTCAAGCTATTATGCAAACTGAAGATCAGCACAGATATAATCTAAGGTCAAAGATGAATAATGCCAAGGAAACGCATGTTTAAAGAGCTGATGTCCCTGCAGTTCAGCAAGCTAATAAATAGAAGCAACCAACAGTTGATCATATCATCCTCAAAGCTCCATCTCACTGGTAAGAGGCCTTGACAAGTCTCCTTCCCCTTTCAGTTTTCAATCAGAAATTCAGAACCTAAGAATACATATACCTCTAGTTGAACTAATGAAGAATGAGTCCTTCAAGAAATCTATCCTCAAGGCCCTTGATCCTAAAGCCATCCAAACCTCCATTGACTATGTAAATCTGCAAGATGACAAACCAATTGTTATTCTCAGCCCAATGATTGAAAATTGTGAGGATAGCTTCCCATCATTCTATGTCTCTTTGACTATTCATGATAAAATCCTTGACAACTACTTTCTGTACACTGGAGCCAGCCATAATCTAATGCCCAAGCTATCATGGATAAGCTGGGTCTTGACATTACCAAGCCTTATCATGACTTGTTTTCTTTTGACTCTAGAAAAGTGAAATGCATGGGATTAATCAAGGACCTAGCCATCACTTTGTCTTAGCTGCACATGAAGAACATGATGATGGATATTGTCATAGCAGATGTAACCCCCAAGTTTGGCATGTTACTCTCTAGAGGTTGGATCAAGAGATTAGGTGGATCATTACAAAATGATCTGTCCTACGCTATTGTCCCAGTTTTTGGAGGTGAGAACAGGAGATTATACAAAGAAGTTCAGTTGGCTTATATTATCAGCGATGAAAGGAATCCTACTAATCATCCCATCTATGTTATCGACACTGATTTCAGAGCTTTTTTTCTTCAATGAAGAATCTTAGTTGGCCTCCACGCAACTTAAGAAACCAGTTTTCCAGATCACAGAGGGAGAAGGCCCACAAATTTGGTACATGTTCTTTGATGGAGCTTGCTCTAAGGAAGCTGCAGGGGCAGGTGTATTCCTTGTGTTCCCCACATGGGAATGCATTCATTTATCTTTCATATTAACTTTTCAGGTCACAAATAACACAGAAAAGTACGAAGCATACCTTATCATTCAGCAGGTGAACAAAACCTTCCAAGCAAAACATCCAAGGCTGAAAGCATTTAGAGATGAGGTGAAATATAGACCACCTCTGCCTGACAATGTCAAATCCTAGAAATTTTTTGAAGAGGATGATGAAATTAATAGGCTTTTACAAGTCTTTGATGAATTTTTCAAAAGTCATCAAAAGAAGATCAAAGAAACCTTTGATAGAAAGGTAAAATGGGATAATTTTTAGTTTGGTGACGGGGTTCTCAAATGGAATGCATTGAAGGAAAAGAAGGGAAACCATGGTAAATTTGATGGCTTATGGACAGGTCTGTTTGTCATTGCTCAAGTTCAGATAAGCAACATTTTCATTTTGCACAGTCTGGAAGGAGGAGATGTTTTTGATGACCTAGTCAATGGGTGGTTTTTGAAATTGTATTTCATTTAAGGCTTTAAAACCTTAGTATTGTAAATATGTTTTTTCCAATTTTTATTTCATTGCAAAATAGACTTCATGCCGAATGGAACACTAGGAGGAAGATTTGATTTTGTTCTTACACAAAAGGCATTGTTCTGTGATTCTTGAAACCTCACAGGGAGGATTTCATCCCCAGAAGGAGCCAGTGTTAGCCTTGTTGGCATTTGGCCCAAAAATGGATCCAAAACACTCCTAAAGTCTTTAAAATTTGCTTAAGATCATCCAAAGATTGAAGCAATCACATGCCAAGAACACTTAGCATGGTGGAAAAGCACTATCGGGAGGCTAAAACACTCAAAAACAGTGAAAAAACCAAGTACGTAGGCATACACAGAGATGATGCACAGCAGCCAGATCTGGCCGAACAACGGCCCAGATCTAAGTGGGAAATCACAAATTGGAAAAACACAGAGGAGGACTTAAGGTTGGGCAGAAGACACCCCCGATCAGTGATCTCTGATGATCGAATCGGCGGGTCACTATCGGCGGAAGCAAGACAGCGGAGTAAGGGAAGACCGAGTGGAACTTGTGATCACGATCAGGGATGCAATGTGGACCATCAATCAAGAGCATAGATAGACGACCCACATCACATCGCAAGATCGCAATCGGCGAGGACATACGCCATGTTATATGGAAATACCTCTGGCTCAGGTGATATGCAATTGTGATAAGATTGCATCGCTATGTCATATCGGAGAAACATTAAGGGGCGGGACCTATGCACGTGTATGTGTGCAACCCGATGAACCAGACCCAACATAATTCTAAATATTATTTCATAATATTTGAGGTCCTCAGGAAAGCCATTTTCAATGCATTATTCTCCGTTTGGATGTATTTATAAAATAAAAAGGGAGCCTTGGAGCAGTGCCGATGCGATAAGACCCAAACCCGGAAGGGTTCGGGAATGAAAATATATAATATTTTCAAGTATGCCAAAGCCATTTTTCAATGTATTTTCAATGTTTTGATGCATTTCTGAAAAAAACCAAGGGACAGACCCTTTGTGATAGGCGACAGTGATCCAAAGGGTAGACCTAATAGATGAATAGGCCATGTTTAAGGACTTTTGAAGTTCGAAATAAACTGAGATGGGCTGGATTTTACAGTATGGCAACGTTTCTCTGTTTATTACAGAAAAGGGGTTGTTGCATGGATTTCATAGGCCCAATAACCATTCCAACACAGAGTAGAGGTCAGGAAACAGTTGCCGGGAGACAAAGGCTAGAAAGTGATCATGGAGCATCATAGCAAGATGCAACCTGAAACGGAAACATCATGGATCATCAATAGCGCAACATAGCCAAAAACAACAGAAGTGATTGTGGGGCATCTCTGGCATGATAGAGCTCCTAGACAGCACATCAAACTAACAGAATATAGTTACTCTGCTGTCAGAAGAAGAAACCTTTGAGCCCATGCTTGCCTAGTCAAGGCATCAAATAGTTAAAGAGACAGAGATGATAGTTAAGACACTCCGAGCCTTTGAGAGCTCAAGAGCATTGTAAAGGGCCTATAAATGGATGAGAGTTAAATGTAACAAGGGTTCAACTTCTGGAGACTGTAGATACTATGTTCCTTGCAACTTCTCATCTTCATTCCAGTAATACAAGCTTCTTTTGTTTTTACATGTTCAATATCAATTTCTCTTATGTTCTAAGCTTGTACTTGGATAGTCTATTCACGATTTCTTCTGTGTCTAATTCCAGATAACTGTCATCTTATCTCTGCATTGATAAATTGGATTTTCCATTGAATAGGTTATTCATGTTTTCTTCTGTGTCTAATGCCAGATAACTGTCATCTTATCTCTGCATTGATAAATTGGAGTTGCCATTGAATAGGTTATTCATGTTTTCTTCTGTATCTAATGCCAGATAAATGTCATCTTATCTCTGCGTTGATAAATTAGATTTGCAAGCTTCATTTACTTCCTGTAGCTAGCCATTCATATATGTTTATGTATGCATCTGCCAGTACAGTCAGTATTCTCCATCTATCCATTGAATCTATAAACTATTGAGCATTAGTGGTCTAAAGCCTTGTCAAACTGAGGATGTTCATGCATGTCTAGAGTGAAAACGGAGTTTAAATGGTTATCTGGCTTGATCTAAACCTTCATCCATTCCAATAGTTTAGAGAACAATATTGAAGATTATATGTTACCAGGCATCTCCGAGCTGCAACCTAGGAGAGTTTCCTGGAGTGATAACAAGTCCAATTCGCATGTACACAACATCCCCTCATTGCGAGGTTCTTATCCTCCTGTCAAGAACTATGTCCTCCTGTAACTCATTCAGATACTTAGGCAACAGATCCTCAATGGAAGGCAACTGACCTTCTCTTCGGGATCTTAAATCAATGAAGGTTCATACAACCTCAAGTTTTCAACATTAATGACTGAATAGATTTGCATATAAGCTGGTAGTTCAAGGTGGAACGCATTTTCACCAATTTTATCAAGTATTTTGAAAGGACCATATCTAATTGATTTCAACTTTTTACCTTCCCCTTGTAGTCCTTCTTTGTTGATGTACAACCAGATTTGATCACCAACTTGAAAGCTATGCTCAATTTTATGCTTGTCATGTCGTGCCTTATATTTGGCTTGACTTCTCTCCAGTTGTTCCTATACTACCTGGTGAATTTCCTGGTTTTTTTCAATGAATTTGGTTGCTTTGTCCACATCACTGTGTCCATCAACTTCTATGTCTTTACCAAAGACAAAATCCAAGGGAGACTTTGGTATAAAACTAAAACAAGTCTCAAAAGGATATCTCTAAGTAGAAGAATGGTTTGCATGGTTGCAAGAATGTTGCACATAACACAAATGCTCATCCCAATGTTTGGGATGCTTACTGCAATATCCTCGAAGCAACTGTATCATTGTCCTGTTGACCACTTCTGTCTGACCATCTGTTTGTCGATGAAATGTTGTGCTCTTCTTTAACCTTGTGTCCATTAACTCCCATAGACTTGATCAAAATTTCCCAACAAATCGAGAATCTCAATCAAATACAATAGAAGTGGGTAACCCAAAATGAACCAATACATTTTGAAATAAAAACTTTGTAGTTTTTTCAGTTGTGACATGTTTATTACATGGTATCAAAATACACATCTTACTGAACCTATCCACAACTACATACAAATAATCATGACCCTTTTCTAGACTTGGGCAATCCCTCTATTATCACTCAGATTTTCCCTGAAGTTTTAGGAAGAGGGAAAGGGGTCCGAGGTAACCACAAACCAGCTTTTAAGTACAGAATCTAGCCAATTTGTACTCAAAGAGGGCTCTCTCTTTAAGATTTAGCTTTGTTTTATGAGATATTAGGCTAATTATGAAAGTTTGGGGGTTTTGATTGTGTTTGGTGGTGGAATTCTGGAGCAGATGGATAGAACTGA
>APFE030224553.1:14697-27790 GCA_000404065.3 Pinus taeda | reverse complement strand
TTGACTTTGACATTTTATGAGAAGAATATACACTCAATTAAGGTTGTTATGCATTCAATATTTGTAATATGTGATTTCTGCATTAATTTTTAAATTAATTATTATTTTTTTTGAAAAAAAGTGATTATTATTATTTTTTTGACATGAAATTCATAAGAAATACTACTATTTAACCATTTTTAGTTAAAATTTTTGTATAAAAATTGTGATTTTCGCATGTCAATTGTGGCAAAGAATTGTCAAAACGTGTATTTTTTTAGTTATATTTATGTTAAAATGGAGATTTTTTTTTTTTTTTATCTATTAGACTAACCTAATTACCCATGAGGGATTTGAACCGGTGACGTATCGCAAGGAGTGCCTTAACAGCGCACCCATTCACCATCAATCCAAAGCCCCGTGGGCTAAAAATGGCTATTTTTATGTCCATTGTTAAAAAATATTGTTTTTCAAAAACAATTATTTCTTGTGGATTGAAAATTTGATTAATGATGTATAAATATGTAGAATATCGAAAATTCAAAATATCGACTTTCTTCTTTAAATATGCAAAACAATAAAAACCTCACTACAAAAAATAAAATTAAAATAAAAACAATAAAATATGAAGAAAAAGACCACTTCAAAAATTATTAAATTTACAAAATAAATATTTACATTCCATACATTAGAAAAAAAAACCCATTTAAAAAAGGGCCTGGTATAGAATTACCACATTTTTAAATTAGCATAAAACACTACCATTCTAAAATGTAATGTACATAAAAAAAATTATAGTGCCAAAAACTATGCTCTAAAAAAAATGTGTTTTCTGCATCACCCCTTTTCAAAATGGGGTCACTTTTTTGCTATCCTTACAAAACAGGTAACAGTATGAGTTCCCGTTTCAAAGTTTACATTGTTGTACATAAAGGCTGATGAAGATGAATTACTAATTATGGTTGTGTATGTGTATGATATTATGTTTTAGAACAATAAATATAATCTAGCGAAATGGTTTGTTGAAGAGATGATGTATGAGTTTGAAATGTCAATGACTGGAGAACTTACCTTTTACCTAGGGCTTCAAATCTTACAAAATTCTAGAGGCACATTCATTTATCAAGAAAAATAACTAAGATATATATTGAAAATTTTCAAAATGGAAGACTGTAAACCTATCTCAATCGCCATGGAAGCTCGATCCAAATTATGTGTAGATGATGAATCTCCTAATTTGGATCAAATGATTTACAAATCCATGATAGGAAGCCTATAATATTTAATATCATCTAGACTAGATATAATGTTAACATTTGGATTAGTGGAAATATACCAATGAACACCTAAACAAAGTCATGTATTAGCAACAAAGAGGATATTCAAGTATTTGAAAGGGGCTATAGACTATAGACTATGGTATCCAAAAGGTAAGGACTTTACATTGACAACATATCAGATGCGGATTGGGCCAATGGCGTGGATGACATAAAACATACAAGTGTTGGTCCATTCTACATAGAAGAGTGTTTCGTGGCGTGGCTAAGAAAGAAACAGTCATTAGTTTCTCTATCTACAAAAAAATTTGAATACATAACAGTTGCAGCTTGTTGCATAATATTGTTCTGGATAAAGTAGACACTTTAGGATATGAAGGTAAACATTTGTAATCATATCTCTATAAAATGCGAGAATAAAAGCACAATAAGAATTTTTGAGACTACCACTTTCTTAGAGAACAAGTGGTTGAGTAAAAAATGAAGATGGAGTACATAGCCACAAAAGAATAGATATAAGACATATTTAGAATGCCTCTTGGTAGAGAACCATTTGAATATCTGAGAAACAAGTTGGGGATAGTTCTTACATGTGTTTCTCACTTATGTAACTTCAAAAGGAGAATCTATAACTTGAAATTGAATGCACCATCTAAGGGGGAGACTACAGGAGCAGGAAGATGTAAAGAAGAGGAACATGAAGCACATGATTTTGTCAAGAATTTGAAGAATTTAAGAAGAAACAATAACAAAGCCATCATCAAATTGTCAAATCATTCATCTTCTTCATGAGAAAGCAACATTAATTAGGTGCACCATTCAAAATTTCAGTCTTTAATGCAAATTGTTATATAAAAATGTACACATGTATATATCATGTACATAAGAATGTAAATAAATGTTTTCAAATCTAGATGAAGCATGTTGGCATCACCAAAAATTTTCTCGAAAGAATTTTATCCTTTGATGAATATAATTGTTTATATGTAATACATAAATGTACATAATGATGATCCACATATTAACTAACATTTGATCTAAGATCCATTCAAGTATATACATGCAAGAAAAGAGACTACTGTGGAAATTGTCTCTTAAATAAAAATGACAACTACTAATTAAGGTACAATGCTACATTCAAAACTGAGATATCTTCAAATATGTATGCTACCATCAAGCCTAGAGGAGCAGATTCTATTCATCTTTATGTTGATTGTTCAAGAAGCCTCCATCATGAAGAATCATGTGGTCAACATCTGATCCACATTATTTGTACCTTCCATATGAAGGAATCTAGATCAACAGGTGATCAAGATCAAATTCCTATAAAAGGATCATTTCATGGATAGATCGCCATGTGATTGCAAAGAAATACTATTGAAGAAACTTATGAAAATACTTCTACAATTAGAAGGTCATCATATGATTTAAATATTGTGCCACACTCAATTGCATCACTAGGATCTCTCCAAATCCTTCAACATCATTATTATGTCCATAAATATTTGGGTAATATCAATGCTATATGATCAAAGTGAAAGACAAGTTAAAGTGAAATTATGAAGGAATTTCTTCAAAGCATCAGCGCCCCAGTTGAAGATGAACAAATTCCTACATCATCACATTTAAATGAAGAGTCAATTAATAAGAAACATTAAAAAAGAAGAAATGGAATAATACGAAAAAAGCATCATGCATATCCATACAAGATGCAGAAAATAAACCTCATATATCTCATATAAAGAAAATGAAAATACATTCAAATCCATCGTATTTTCAAGTCTATTATCTACGATAATTAAGATGCAATTTATGGGCATTCAACTCAAAGTAAATTTCAAGAACAATGAGACTCATATTTTATACATTTCTTCTTCCTAGAAGATGAGGTCATCATCTAAACCATATTTCTTGAAAGATCTATTTGAATAAGGAATAGTAGATAATCTGGTAATAAAATACAATATTGGCACAAAAAGGATTTCCAAATGCTTACACTCTCTGGAATTGTAAAAGCTGCAATTTGAAAATATGGGAAGGTGATTAAACCCAACAGATGTCTAAGGTACATTATCAAAATTCATTGCATAGCTAGGGTTTTTCTAAATCCTTCAATGTTGTGGTATAAGCACTACATTTTTTTTAAACCTATCCCATGCAAATGATGAGTGCATGAAAAAGTAAAATGTATTTAACATGAAAAGAAGAAATCTCTTAAAGTTCTTTAGAAACAAAGTAAATAGAATACATCTTGTTGATCAAATGAAGATCCAAAATCTCATAAGGATTTGAGCATGGATTCAATTCATCATGAACTTAATATTTTTCTGAATCAAAAACCTGAAAGATTCATTTCCTGGGTATGAAGATTTGCAAAAGGAATTACATCGCATGTAGAGGCCATTCCACACAGAGACTTGACTCAGATCTGCGTGAACTATACACAAGAATACCATGAGAGAAACTAAACTTCAACAAAAAATTATGATGAATTCAAAAAGAGTGGAGTGCTCATGGTAACTCCTATCGATAATGACATGGAAGGAATCCCAAAAGAGAAAGGAACAAAAAGTAGAATGTCATCAACGTGGTCACTAATATAACTATGTTTATTCAAAACTTGAGCGAAATAAGAATGGACGCCAAGAGACTGAATTTCAGGTAACAAATATTGACAGCCTCAACAACCCTAGCCATATGCTATTATGGGAGATAGTCAGTTACAAAATAATGCATTATCAATACTATGGTCTCTTAACTACCCCAAGGGTTAAAGAGGAAGCATAGAAGAAGGAATATTGTTAACACAATGATTGTTTGCATCTCGTCTAGCCTGGGACTTAATGATTGTAGCAATTGTATCAATAATTCATTTATTGGTATCGACATTAAATTTAATTGAGCAATGCATTATGGAGCATCATTATTATTAACGTTCCATAATAGTATTATTGTTGCATTTATTAATTTAGTATTATTTCCATGAAATAAAAATATTGTTCAATGGAGTATTATTGCCAGCTTTAATGGAGTATTGTGTTGCTACAATTATATCCAAACAAAAATATATGTCGGCATCCACTCCAACGATTTCGAAGTGATGAATTATCCACACCAACATTATATTTGTTTGTCACAACATTAATTTTCAAGTGATATTATTTAACCTGGGGAAAATTTTTATTATATATATTATATTATATATATATATATATATAATATATATTATATATATATATATAAGAAATGTTTGGATGAATAACAAGCTCTGAGGTAGCCAAATCTAATAAAATAGTAGTGGGTGAAATATACGGTATAGTGGCGAACATCAAACAACCGAAAGTTGAGGAGTTCTATAGTCTATGCAATTATTTGTTCCTATTCTAGTTCATTTTGGGTCCCTAGCTAAGTATGGTTTTGTAGATGCTTTCTGATACAAGGAATTCGTGAATTGTTCATGTAACTAGGAATGATGAAGGAAGGATTTCTTGTCTAAGAATTTTTCTAAGTTTGGAAAAATCCCCTATGCCACTTGCTGTGATTTCAAATAATCCTTGTTGTGATGCCACTGGAAACAAAGCAAACCAAGGGTGCACATGAATGGACTCATACTTCCTCAACTAGGTCAAATGATGGCCTATATGACACCATTGCAACAACAAACATTGTCCCCAGCTACATACAAAGATATAGATGGAAATCAACAATGTCCCTTGCATCCTGCGAAATACGCACCTAATGGATGCTCATTTTGGATTTCTTAATATACATAAATGGAGCACCTACTAGCCATATTGGCTTTGTAACAGAGTATTATGGTTATATTGTTGG
Organism: Pinus taeda; assembly: GCA_000404065.3. Classification (NCBI taxonomy): domain Eukaryota; kingdom Viridiplantae; phylum Streptophyta; class Pinopsida; order Pinales; family Pinaceae; genus Pinus; species Pinus taeda. Next base: position 22,703 of record APFE030224553.1, on the reverse strand, counting down.
ATATATTATGGTTGACATGGTGAACGTGATGTGAAATGAACACCCAGATATATAATGCAGCCTTATCAAATCTACAATATGTTGTAGACAACATATAAATGCGAACTTCTCTCATAAATATAATGCAACATCTTACCTTACGACGTTGGCTAATGGAATATATATTATCATTAGAGCTAATGGAATATATATTATCATTGGCTGATGGCATGCTTTGTTATGCTCTTGACTTATGAGAAGATGTTAGAATACAAAATATATAAAGAAATACAACCCAAAACATAGAACAATATGAGAAAAACAACAAGTATTTTATTATTTAGAGATGAAAGAAATATTCACTTGCCTCTTCGAGGGGGGAACCTCTAGTAAAGTAGAGCTCAATTACAAAATAATACATGACGCTCCTTAATGGGGAGTCTCTATCATTTATATCGGATTCATACATGAAATACCATGGGTCAGTACCATGGTTCTCTCAATACCATCTATCTAATACCATAACTGGTTTGCAACTAACTGTGGTCCCTTTCTCAAATGAAAATCAACCACTTACAATTATTACTACGCGATTTATTGACTCTTTAACTAACTATAACTATGACTCGACCCTATTACATAGATAAAGGGGTTAGGGTTGGACCCTAACATGCCCTCCGCCATAAAAAGCAGACTTGTCCTCAAAGGTTGAAGCTGCAGAAACTGTTGAAGAATAATGGTTGGTTCCCAAGTCACATCTTCTAGAGAGGTGCCTTTCCACTTGATGAGGAATTCCTTGATCGTTCGGTTGCACAGATGTCGTTCTTGCGTGTTGAGGACCTGTTCAGATTGGAGCCAAAGTGAACCTTCTTCATCCAATTTAGGTAGACTGGTTTGAATGATGCAATTGTTCCCCACTACTTTCTTGAGGCATGAAACATGGAAGACAGGATGGATTCTTGAAGTTGGTGGCAAGGCTAGCTTTTAGGCTACATCTCCAATGCACTGAAGTATTTGACAAGGTCCGTAGAATTTTGGAGCTAATTTCTGACAACCCTTGTCTTTGAGTGATGTTTTCTTGTATGGTTTCAATCTCAGGAATACTAGATCCCCTTCTTGAAATGTGCACTCTTAATGATGTTGCTCTACCTGTTGCTTCATCTGATTTTGAGCTTGATGGAGATTATCTTTGAGACAGAGCAGCATGGTTACATGGTTCTGTAGGAGTTGATCCACAACTTTCACCTTAGAGGATCCAGGGAGATAAGAAGTAGGTGAAGGTAGGGTTTGACCATACACTACTTCATATGGAGTCATCTTGGTGGCTGCATGATAGTTAGTATTATGCCATCATTCAACTAGTGGTAACCACTATACCCATTGATGTTGCTTTTCTGAAGTGGAGTACCTTAGGTAGGTCTCCAAACATTTGTTGATTGCTTCAATTTAACCATCAGTTTGGTAATGATAGGAAGTACTTAGTTGGATTTGGGTGCCTTGTAGCTTGAAAAGTTCTTGGTAAAACTTACTGGTGAAGGTCAGGTCACGATCAGACACAATGGAGGTGGGCATGCAATGCAGTTTGAATATCTGGTCCATGAAAGCTTGAGCAACCAAAGTGGGGGTAAAAGGGTGGGGTAGGGTGCAAAAATGAGCATATTTAGAAAGTATGTCCACAACCACCATGAAGATTGACTTGTTTCCTGACTTCGGAAGACCAGTAATGAAATCCATAGAAACATCCATCGAGATTGAGGCAGGGATGGGTAATGGTTGTAAGGTGCATGGGAACTTGATGATTTCTCCACTGTGGCATTGGCACACATCACCTTCAGCTACAAAAGTAAGAATGTCAGTTTTCATGCCTGTCGAAAGGAAAGAACGAGTGCGAGCATAAGTCTTCTAAAAGCCTGCACGGCCTGTAGTGGGAGATCAGTGCAACTCTACCAGAATGCTTGTTTTGAGGTTGGATGTCAGTGATATCACTCCTCTATTCTTATAGTGAAGGATCTAATTCTTCCAAGAGCATCCCACAATGGAATTAGGATCTGCTCTCAAGTTATTAATGAGTTGGGAGAGAGAGGGATGTGGAAACCATTCCTTGTGGGCTTCTTCAATCTAATCTAATATGGGGAGAGAAATTGATAGAAAGGTGCTTTCATCCTCAAATTGGCTTGATAAAGCATCTGCTACTACATTTTCACGCCCTTTCTTGTAAATTATCTCATAATCATATCCCAGCATTTTGGTCAGCCATTTATTTTGGTGGGGCGAGGATAGACATTGCTCCAAAAAATATTTGATGATTTGATGATTTGTGTGGATTTGGAAACGTTGCCCCAATAAGTATGGTCACCATGTATCTACTACATGTAAGATGGCCATCATCTCCTTCTCATAGGTAGATTGTCGCAGATGTTTCCCATCTAGTGTTTGGCTAGTGAAATCCAAGGGTTGACCTTCCTTCATTAAGACAACATCAAGACCAGTACCCGAAGCATCATATTCAATCACAAAAGTTTTGGTGATGTCAGGTAGTGCCAATACGGGAGTGGAACACATGGCATGTTTGATAGCCATAAACACCTGTTGTGCTTCATCAGTCCAGAGGAATGAACTTTTCTTGAGAAGGTTAGTGAGGGGTCTAGCAATGTGACCATAATTGCAAACAAATTTGTGATAGTAGCTAGTGAGACCCAAGAATCCCCTCAAACTCTTCAAGGTATTTGGTTGGGACCAATCCTACATTTGCTGGAACTTTTTGGGATTCACTTGGACACCTTCACGACCCAAAATGTGGCCCAAATACTCAACTTCTTCCATGCCAAAATAGAACTTGGATAATTTGAAAAATAATTTATGCTTCCAGAACAATTGCAAGAACAAGTCTACATGCTAAAGATGTTTTTCCAAGGTAAGGTTGTGTTTTTCTTTGCAAACAACCCCCCATTTCATATTATTTTTATTTACAAAAAAGAATTAAAATATGAAATAGGCCCTCTTAAAATAAAATTGATGTCAAAACTCTTACTTTCTAAAAATACGACAAATCGATGGAGCGCTTTATAAAATCACCCTTTAAAGAAATATCTCTTTAAAAAATGGAAATAAAGAAAATATGTGTTTATTGCGATAAAGCGATCGCAAGATCGCATATCGCAATAACATAAAGGATGCACCAAACGACCAAAAGGCTTCCCCTGATGCGATAAAGCTATCGGCGATATTGCAATCGGCAAATTCCCTTGTGCACCACTAACGCACCCCTTATTAAAACCCCGATGCGATAAAGCCATCGGTGATATCGCAATCGGCAATTCCCTTTATACTGCAGGCATTGCACACATGCCTTTCGCCGATGCGATATCGCAATCGGTGATCGGTGGCTTCCCCTGTTTAAACCCTTCATGCGCATATGCCTTTCGCCGATGCGATATCGCAATCGGCGATCGGTGGCTTCCCCTGTTTAAACCCTTCATGCGCATATGCCTTTCGCCGATGCGATATCGCAATTGGCGATTGGCAATATTCAAAACATTATTAAAACTAGCCATGCGCCCCCGCCCGATGCGATCCGATAAGGCACGGTTCTCAACAAAAACCCGTTAAAGTGATTGGAAAGCCCGATTTAATGACAGTTAAGGCATAATCATTCCCGCCCGACCGCCAGTACGCCCATTGCATGATTTGAGAGATCTTTCGACCACATATTGGAATAATGAACATTTATAAGGTGGTAGGTCCTATACGGTCCCTTAAATGAATCCATACCCTCAGATCTGCCTATAGATGGTCTTCGCGCTGTTCTAATAAAAGCAAAGTATATCAACATTCTTTTTCCATTTTACTATCAACTGTGATTTTCAATGTTATCTCTGTGTTACGCCAAAATCGCCTCTCTATGCAGAATATAGTTTTTCAAAGCAATTCGGGCATAATGGGTAAAAAGTCAAAGAAAGTTGCAGGCGTTATCAATCCACCAGCCACGCCACAAGCAGTAGTAAACAGCAAGAAGGGTCTGATATCCGACACAACATGCGCGGGCCTTGCTAGAACAACTTGGCAAGGAACTTATGATTTGTTAGAAGCCGAGAAACCAACACGGGTGATAGACAAAGCTACCGCAGATTCATTGAAAAAATCAGAGTGCACTCTCAAAGACTTGGCCGATTCCTTCCTCCATAGACTAGCGTCAAGGGAACAAATGCTCCCATACACTGATGTTATCAAATGGGCAATTGAAGAAATCCCCATCACAGACAGAACTTTCGTCGCAAAGCATGGAAGGGTTTTTGGGTCATTTAAGCCAGAAGATCTGAGGCAAATGTATCATTTGCCTAAGCCAGAGAAAGTATACAATAGCGCATTTTTGGAGAAATTCACAAGTGAGAATGAGATTGAGTCCGAACCCATCAAAGATTGGAGGCAAAATCCAAATAAGCACAAGCATGAATCCTCCGGTAAGTACTCAGTCGACTCCTTGTGTTCTCCTTATTGCTATGCCGCTATAATGATGTGTAGATTATGGGGTTTGCATGACTCTGCCATTTTTACCATTGAAATGGTTCCCCTCATGGAGGCGACAGTCAAGAGTTGGATTATGGATTGGGCTACTATCCTTTCGGATAAGCTTGCACTAGCTGTTAGTGAATTTAGGAATAAAACCAGAGTCACCGAGAGAATAATTCCTCCGTTCTACTACAGCGCTTATATCTTAGATACCTTGTGTTTTAATTCTGAATTCCCTATTCTTGGTTGGAGGTGGACTGCACAGGACCCCTCGCCCATCCACATCTACCATCGCAAGATGTGGAAGTCATCCCATAAAAATCACTTGTATCAAATTTGTAATGGTTTCATGGTTCCTGTTTATTATGCAATTTTTGATAAGCCTATTCCAAGGATCTCCTACCTAGATTCTTTTGACTTGCCAGCAGTGGGTATTTGGTTTGGGGAAGAATATTTTACTTATGTTAGAGTCTATGGCAGCCAAGCCAATCCCCATGTCCTCCCTTTATATTTCCCTGATAAACTGCTAGCAAGGGAAATTGCATACCAAATTACCGCTAAAAGTACCACACAGACTCTTAAGCAGGAGAAGAAAAGGGGCTGGCCTACTTTTCCTTTCAGATGTGGAGTCTTTACCCTGCATGATTTAAAACATGCAGAAAAAGAAGCCATGAAAATTCAAGCTCTAAATCTTCCTATAATTCTGAATAGAGCATATGATCCAAACAGATATGCATATGACGCTCTAGAACATGCCAAATTATCAACATTTGAGCATAAAGAAGATATATTCGATGATGTTTTTGCCTCAGCTGAATCAATAGGTCATGCTAAAGAGCTTTCCAGGAGAAGATATAATGACGAAGGGTTATCTGAGTTTAATAAGCTCAGGGAGCAGAGGTTGCAAACTCTGCCCCTAGACTTATTAATGCCGACCCAAGCATCATCAAGCGAGCCTAGCCAGCAACAAAAGAAAGAACCCCCTGCTGCAGTGAAAACCAAAAACAGTGAGTAGGAGGAACAACAGAAGAAAAACCAAGAGGAGAAGCTGAGGAGAGAACAACAAGAGCGTTTAAGGAAAGAACAAGAAGAACTCTTAAAGAAAGAGCAGGCAGAACGCTTAAGAAAAGAAGAGGAAGATAGACAGAGAAAAGAGCAGGAAGACAACCAGCAAAAGAAGCAGGCAGAGATGCAGCAGAAGGAACAGGAGCAGCAAGAGAAGGAAAAACAAGAACAACTGTTAATGGAGTCACAGTCCAAACAAACCACCACCGATACTAACAAGGGTGTCGTCACAGACCCTAAGCTGCAAAAGGAATGGCAGCATTTCAGTACCATTATCGGTGGAGGAAAGGACTCACAGAATACTGATACTCCTAAAAGCAGCAGTGTACAAAAGGAAAACTCATCTCAGGCTTTGAGCGGAGCCAACAGCCCACCTAAAACTATGAATGTGGAAATAATCCCAAAAGGTCCTAGCGACCAAATCACTCTCCAAGTAGAAGATATTCCTCCGTTAAACGTCTTCTACAGCCCAAGGCACAGAGCCGTGGTAAAGCGATCGAGAAAGAGGCAAAGGCTTGATCAACCTTCCCTCTTTCCCGACCAAACAGTCATGGGCAATGTAGTATGGAAGGAGAAACTAGATCCCTCTGATGATCTGACCAAGCTGTCATAATATGTCGGAGCTTATTCGGCTGCCACCATCGACAAGGCATCAGAGGTAAGTCTTTTATTAAAGACTAAAGACCAGGAAATTTCCACGTTGCAAGCGGAATTAGTGGATATTAGACAAAGGGCAATACAAGCCGAGGGGTAATTAGCGGAACAACAACAACAGACAATACATACAAGTGAACAGCTAGTGGAACAACAGAAAATAAATAGCCAATTGATGCGACAATGGGAGGAGGAGAAACAGAGGATTAACCAGGCAGCCATCCAGAGACAAAATGAATTGACAGAGGCTTTGGAGCAACTAAAAGCGGCAAATGAGCAATCTTTGAAGACTAAGGATGAGCATATCGCTCAAATTACAGCACAGTTAGAGACTACCAAGGGAGATTCGCAGATAAAAGAATTCAAAAAGGAGGCGATGTTAATCAACAAAGAGCTTATAGCGCAAGTTAAACTCCTGGCTCAATCCCTCTCTCAAGCGGAACCACTCTGCGAGTTAGCTACAACTGTAAATGAGCAGGTGGAAAAGGCAAGGGATGACTTGAATCAAGCCGAAGAAGATATCACAACCTACCTTGAATGGCAAGATTCGAAGTTAGGAAAGAAATCCAATTTGCCTAGGATACTTGAGGTCCATAAAAACATATTGTTTACAGAATGGCAAACATAGGTATTAAAGGCAGAAAGGGCAGCATCAAGATGTGCATTAACTGCTGGTAATTTGGTTGATCTAGTAAATGATACTCTCTATCTAGCCAATATGATTTCCCAATGCACGCCCGGGAAGATTACTACAGTAAAAACATTGGAGCAGACGTGCTACCCAGATTTAGAGAGCAAAGGAAGGTCGATTGCCGGGGTCGACACTTTAAACATAGAAACATATTGGCGTTTCCTAATCAAGCCTCATGAACAACGATCTACCCTCAAATGCTTAACCGATGTCATTCAATGTATGATCCCCGACATCCAAGACTCCGCCTACGCTGCCCAGCTCAGTTCCCGGCTCAACAAACCTCCTGAAATTGAGCCAATGCTCGCCATCAATCAACTTAGGTTCAAAGGGAAGCAGCCGACAGAATGACTCATCCTCCAGCTCCTCGGATCGCCAGTAGAAATAGCAACAAGAAGTTATTGATATCAGCTTAGTTAGCTTTTCTGTTTTGTAGATATTTAGATTAGCATAGTATTTATAGACCCTTTCATGTTTTTAGAAAGGGTCGTAAATTTTTTTAATAGACTTAACAGACTGAAGTTTGCACTATTGTGCTTCAGCCTCTATTCTTTTATGAAACTCGACCAGTCGCTTTTACTTTAATGGAGAAATTTCTTGATCCAATTGTGCACTACTGTCATTGATTGAGGAATGTTTATGCGTTGAGGCAAAAGCTACACATAGCGATTCATATCGGGAGTGGCTTACGACTCAAATGGTATTTCTATCTTTTGTTTGAAGTCATTATGTGTATGTGAATTCGCTGTGTAATTATTCCTGCTATCGTTAATTGTATGCATGCGCAACAACAAGAAATCTTACTCATTCCACTATTGGGTGTTTATATGATATGCCTTTATTTTTTAATCATGTATGTGTTAATGGTATGAATGCATAAAGTGTAGTAGTATCGCTTTAATCATTGCGCCTAACTATTTAGGCATATCAATCTTTAATAATTTAATATCTATGTCTTAAGAATGCAGTCATCTATATAATTGTATTTTTGGATATAGAGCATCAAAAGCTACGCTTTAGAGTTCAAATAGACTCCCGGGATAGTTTTATTTACTTATATTTCTGTCAATAGTTTTAGTCATCCGCCTATCACTAGTGTTATCTACAA
>APFE030224550.1:14485-25695 GCA_000404065.3 Pinus taeda | reverse complement strand
AGAGAAACACACATTCACACAACCATTATGCTATGATAAGCAAATTCTAAAGTAAGAGGGGCGTACCTCAGGTCCTACGTTCGAGAAGTTCCTCAAGGGTCCAAACCCTTCTTCAAGTCCCTTTCGCTCCTTTGTCCTGCAAAACAACCAATTCTAAAGAATACAACAGTATGTGGACAAAGACTTATAAAGAAATCATCTTTATGTTATAAAAGAAGGAATTTAGTTATGAACTTTAAACAACCATTCACATATGAAATTCAAACATGAACATCATAAACATAAAGAAGAAGCATATCAGGAACCAAGACGTGTTTCTTGATTATAGACAAATAGAATGTACAAAAGGAGTAATATCACCTGAGTAACCTTTCGTAGCCTCCAAGCAAAGCTTCCTTCCGGATCCATCCATCCTGAAGCCTTTAGCATATCTCCTTCCAAGACTCACTCCATGATGCCATAACTAGTGGATGAACATCAACTCACAAGGAAACAAGGGTTTCCTGTATAAATGGGGGAAGTGCAGAAGGCACAAGGGTCTTCAATCCTAGTCAGGGGAAAAATCTCAGTATGTCTTTTTATACCACTCCCAAAGTAGTTTTTTAGTTAGGAGTTGGTTGGGAACAGTTGGGCCATGGGCACTAATAGGTGATTAGCAGGTAGAACCCGCGATCTCCGCCCGAAAATAAGAAGTTTTATATTTTTTTAAATTTTTTAATACATATACACGGGTTGGGTATGTATGAACCAATTCCTAACTAAAAAACTACTTTGGAATTGGTATAAAAAGACATCAAAGGGAAGGCCTAAAGGAGGAGAGAGTATAGAGCAAGGTTATTATACTGAGTTTTTTCCCCTGATCAGGTCTGGAAGGAGGGGTTGCCCTAGGCCATGGGTGTAGCATCACAAACCATAATAGTGAGATTTGGAGCTATAACAAGAACAGGTATCCCTTACCGAGGATTGATGACTTATTCGATCAGTTGAAGGGAGAAACAATGTTCTCAAAGATTGATCTGAGATCCGGATATCACTAGGTACGCATCAATGAGGAGGGCATTTACAAGACAATTTTTAGGACCAGGTATGGACATTATGAGTTTGTTATAGTTCCATTCAGTTTAGCTAATGCTCCAGCTACATTTATGTGCTTGATGAATAGTGTGTTGCATTCGTATTTGCATAAGTTTGTTATTGTGTTCATTGATGACATATTGCTATATTATAACAATGAGGAAGAGCATGCTGAGCATTTAGTAGTAGTGTTGAGGTAGCTAAGAGAGCATCAGTTGTATGCCAAGCTCAACAAGTGCAGTTTATTTCAAACTGAGGTACACTAGTTGTGACATGTTGTCTCCAAGGAGGGAATTGCAATAGATCCAAAAAAATATGAGGGTCACCATGGAGTGGATAGCTCCTAGAATTGTAGATGAGGTGAGATCCTTCATGGCATTGGCAGGTTATTACCGGACATTCATCAGTAACTTCTCACAAATTGCTTACCCTATCACATCATTGGAGAGAAAAGATAAGGCATTTGAATGGATAGATGAGTGTGAGGCTAGTTTTGATCATCTCAAGTAGTTGTGGACGCATGCACCTATGTTAAAGATCACAGATCTGGAAAAAGAGTTTGTAGTATGCACAGATTCTTGCAAGAAAGGACTTGTTGGAGTTACTATGCAGGATGGGCATGCTTTATGATATGAGTCATGAAAATTGAATGAGCACGAGAAGAACTACCCCACACATGATCTTGAGTTGGCAACGATCATACATGCATTGAATATGTGGAGGCACTATCTTCCTAGCAAGAGGTTTGTGTTGATGAGTGATCACAGTGGTTTGCAGTATCGATTTGACCAACTGAACTTGAATGGTAGGCAGGCTCGGTGGTTGGCCATGATCAATGAGTTCGATTTTGAGATTAGGTATATCAAAGATAAAGAGAACAGAGTGGAATATGCCATTAGCAGGTGGATACAGGTAAATCACTTAGCGGTTATGAGCTCCCGTAGGACAGACTTACAAGATAGGATCTTGTAGGTAGGTCCGCGGGATGTCAAGTATATGGATATTGTGCACGAGTTGCAACAGAGTATAGGTACAGGTGGTGGTACATGTATAGGTAATGGCACAAGTACAGGTACAAGTGTAGGTGCACAGGATGTAGACTACTGCCTTATAGAAAATGGGTTGGTTAGATTCAGAGAAATGATATATGTTCCAGACAGTAGTGAGCTCAAGAAGGTGATCTTGAGGGAGTTTCATGCGAAACCATATTCAGGTCACCTAGGCTATCAAAATACATTGACCGCAGTGAAGAGATTTTATTATTAGATGAATCTGAAGAAGGATGTAGCAGAGTTTGTGGCTAGGTGTTTCAATTGTCATTGTGTGAAGGTAGAGTGTAAGCATCCAGGTGGACTGCTACAACCGATTGTCATTCCAGAATGGAAATGGGAGGTCATTTCCATGGACTTTTTCATAGGTTTACCGAGGCATGTGAGACAACATGATTCCATCATGGTTATTGTGGACAGGTTGACAAAGGTTATGCACTTCATTCTAGTGAAGTCTACATTCTTAGCTAGCGATGTGGCATAGGTATTCATCAGAGATGTGGTCAGACTTCATGGTGTTCCGAAGAAGATTGTGTCAAACAAGGATGCAAAGTTCACTTCTAAGCTTTAGAAGGAGTTGTTTGTAGGTTTGGGCACAGAGTTGGCCTTCAGTACAACTTATCATCTGCAAACAAAAGGATAGAGAGAGAGGGTCAATAGGATATTGGAGAACATGTTGAGGATGTACATGATGCATCAACAACAAAAGTGGGAAGAGTATCTTCCATTGGTAGAGTTCGCTTACAACAATGGCTATCCAAAATATTTTAAGATGAGTCTGTTTCAGGCATTGTATGGGAGGAGTTGCAATACTCCCATCAGTTTGAGTGATCTAGTTAACAGGGTGTTGATTGGGCCAAACATGTTGGCAGACATGGAATAGGAGATACAAGTTATAAAGAAGAATCTAAAGGAAGAACGAGATAGGCAAAAGAGATATGCAGATCGAAACAAGTTGTTTAAGGAGTTCCAGGTCGGGGAATAGGTGTACTTGTGCATCAAACCAAAGAAGAGCTCCTTGCGGATTGGATCATGTGCCAAGTTGGGACGACGATTTTATGGACCCTTCAACATTATTGAGAGGATTAGGCATGTAGCCTATAGACTTGCATTGCCTCCAAAAATGAAGGTACATGATGTTTTCCATTTTTCATTGCTTAAGAAGTATGTTAAAGATGTTGATCATGTGATTGACTGGTGTGTATTGTAGGTGGAACCAGATGGAGAATTCCAATTGGAGCCTCAGTGTATATTGCAAAAAAAGGTGCTCATGCTCCAAACCCGAGAAATCGAACAAATTAAGGTGCTATGAAAGCACTTTGGACCCAATGAAGATACATGGGAGATGGCGAATCGGATGCGGGCTATGTATCCTTCATTGTTTGTCGGTTGAGGCAAAGCAGTTTTGGTACGGTGTTTTGGTATATGTCTTGGTATTTGTTTTGGTATATGTCTTGGTATATGTTTTGGTACATGTTTTGGTGATGATTGGTATATGTACATATGCATATGGATGTAAATACCATCACGAGCTATCTTATAAATCTATAGTAAGCGATATGGGTGTAATGTCATTATGATGTTATACTTGTTATGATTTCATGTTGGTTTGTGTCTATGCATGTTGATCATTGTAAATAATGGAACAAGCTAAGTTATAAAGATCCATCGGCAGTATGTTTTGCTTATAGCAGTCTTTGTGGTGATAGGTGTTGTTGAACACGGAGGACAGTGATTCCCCAAGGGGGAGGGTTCCATAACATCCCTGGTGAAAATTCCATGTAGTAGAAGTTAATAAAGGCAAAATAATAACCATGGTTGATGGGACACTTATTCCAAGTTGAATGTTGGGCGAGACATCCTAGTGTGGGTGTTCATTGGTTTATTAACGGCTAAGGAAATTGGCAAAGGCAATGGAAAAGGCTTTGAAAAGGAAAAATTGATTTTTTGGCACATTTATTTATGGAAATAATGGAAATTAGGAGAAAAAGGAGGTGAAAGGTCACAGGTTGCATGTGAGGAGGAAAATGAAGAAAATAGAGGCCTCATTGATAAAAAGGCTTATGAGGATCAGTGGGTAACCTTTTTTCAGTTCAGTTTTTAGAGCTCTTTCATTATTCTCTCCCTCTCACTCTTGGACACTTAGAGTTTTCTTGGAGCACTCTTGGAGTGTGTGGCATACTTGAAGTTTTGGAGAAAGAAGGCAAAGGAAGAGCAAGAAAACACAATAGGACACCAGGATCAACAACTATAGTGAGTTTTTCTTGTAGGTACCGATTTGCATGTATGTTTTCCTCACTAGTTTTGGCATGCATAGCATATGCATGTGGTTTATTGGTCATGATTTTTCACTCGCATGGAGGATTTCCTGGATTGACAGTGGATTTGCCTAGCCTTGCCATTTCCTAGATAGTCATGGTGATTGTGGATTTATTTCCTTGTTTTCTTTTGGTTGGTTCTCATATTACCTTAACTTGGGTTGAGTTACTAGTTCCTGGAGCCTTGGTTGGAAAAATTCTCTACAACCCTGTAACAAATTGGGTTGAGTTACTAGTCCTAAAGCCTTGGTTGGACAAATGATCTAGAGCCTTAGGTGGGTTGAGTTACTAGTCTTGGAGTTGGACAAACACTCTAGAGCCCGGTATAAGGTTGAGTTAATAGTCCCAGAACCTTGGTTGGAACAAATTCTCTAGAACCCTGGAAGGCTTGGATAGATACCAATCTCATGATGGTTATGTGATGTCTGACCATGAGGTGGAATTGTTGTTTGATGGGTTGAGGTGGTTGGCCTCTAGAATCCCTGAATGGTTTTGGATTGATGTGTTTTATGAGATTCCACATTCATGCTTGGAATATGGCACAAGGGTGAATGGATGAAGAGGCATTTGGCTCATCCATTCTACAGTCAGGTGGAATGTGGTAGTCCCATCCCAGGTTTGGATTTTGCATCATCAATATGAGGTTATTTTTCCTTGTATTTATGTGAGTATTATATTGGTTTATATGTGGATCATATGGTTGTGATTTCCTTGGTATTTCTATTTTTATTATGTTGGTTATGTATATGTTTTATGATAGTAGATGTGTATGGCACTCATCATGTTTTTACTTGTAAATGAATGAACATTGTATTTATGACCTAATGGATGAAACTGCAGCTAATGTGTTGAGGCATCAATGCTTCTTAGCGATTCTTAGATGAGTATGAGACCCTTATGCTTAGATCTGTTGTTTACACCTATAGATTACATATTTGTGATATGTTTGATGAAATGATTGTCTTAGCTAGTAGGGGTCCAGTCAAGGACTTGTTAAAGTATTTGCATTTGCATCATTGTTTCGTTGTTATCTTTATCTTCTGAAGATGTTATTCAATTATGGGTTGTGACTTGGGCTCGGGCCTAAAAAAGTGGCTCAAATCTCGGGGAAGCTGGCACAACACTGAGAAAAATAGTCCTTGGACACTTACATGCCTTGTCATGAGAGCATCCAGAGCCTCCTGAACGCTATCAGGCCCATAACATGGGAGTTTCCAGAGGTCAAGAGGTCTAAAACCTCAATGGGACCCAGGCTTAGTTATGAGAAGTGTTGGGATGGTTCTTTGAGGTCTTGTAGTTGATGTGGAAGGTATGTATGATGTGTTTCCATCGATTCCATTTCCTTAAGGTTGCCTAGGAGGTTGAATGATATCATAGTAGCCTCTTCTTACATTTTTACCCCAATTGGTTGGTTACTTGGGTAGATGTGAGAGGATGGTGTTACAACCACCATAGGTCAAAGGCTATTGTTGGAGATGAATAGTGACCTTGTAGTAGCCAGATAGAATTTTTTTGGTTGCCCAAGATCAAGGATATTACCCTCAATGCTTCATGGTGGTCAATTCTTCATTTTGGTGCTTCCAAGTTCTTTTGATTGTGGTTCTGGAGGGCTTGTGCAGACTACTACAGGACTCGATTATTTCTTGTATAAGTCACATAGAACTCCCTATGATCACAATAACCTTCACAAAATGCTTCCAAAAACTCTGATTATTCATGTTAAAGCAATGGAAAAGGATTAGAAGCTTTGGTTGTGGTGAAAATTGTGAGAGAAGGGGCGAAAATGGGTTCTTTCATGGACATAAATGAGTTTTTGGATGGAAAAATGACTAAATGGTATGGAGGATGGATTATGGAGGTGTGGTAGACTTATTTTTATTCCCCCAAATAAAACATAGGATCTGACCCCTCTCTGTACGTCGATCACAATCCTTTAGAAATTATGGTCGCTCTTGTAGTAATTCTGGAACACAACATAATTGTTTTATCCATATCTCTCAAATGGTAGATTGGATTGACTTTAAATTTTTTGAGCATGTTTCCATCATCCTTATTCATCTCTCCAATAAAAAAATTTGGCCAACAGATGCACAAGTCTCGAGAAAAAATAAAAATGGTTGTAGGTGATGGAGGTCGATTTCTTGAAAAGTGTGAACTAAAATTTGTTGACATTCCTTGAGCATGTTACCATCATCAATATGCATCTCCCCATGAAACATCTCAGCCATTGGATGCACAATTTTTGATATATGGTAAAAACAATTTATACCCTTTGTATTTTGACAATGTTGTAGCAAAATAGATCCTTCCTGTAGTACTTTAAGACATCAAAGAAAATGAATGGGAAAGGCTTGTGAATGATGGGTGGATGTTGGATATGGATGAGGGTGATGGATTGGCATGGCCTTGGTCATGTTGGAGCATCTGGGGAAAGGAGGATAAAGCCCAAGTTTGAATTCTTTTGACTAGATTTTTGACCAATTTTTTCTTTTGGTGCTAACTAGTTTTTGTTACTTGCAAAGGTTGGAGAGCACTTGCATTCATCAGAGAGAGATACATGGAGAAAAAAATAAATAAATAAATCATTTTTTTCTTAGGTCTACTAGTTGCCTCAATGAGGCTTTCAATTAGTAAGTGTCCCTAGGCACCTCAAAGGAGGTTTTCACCTAGGATCTTTTCTTTTTCTCTTTTTTCTCATGGAGGTTTCACCTGAAATTTTTTTTCTTCTTCTTTTATTTTCTTTTCCTCTTTTTCTTTTCTTTTTTTTCATTTATTCCTCTATCCTACCCTACTGGAAAAAAAAATTCTCTTTCAAATATAGGAATACTTCCAATGGAGCCATGTGCATAACAAGATGGAAGATAAACTCATGTAGGCTCAAAGTGTATGCTTTGACATGCACCTGAATATGAGAGACCAATTGCTTTCACTTTGATGATGCCACACATTGTTAAAGAGAGTGGTGCTCCTGCTTAGTGATTATCAAGAACCAAAGTTCAATATAGTTGTGATGCCCTTGGTTCAATTGCTCATCTGAATTATCATGTATGCCTTCTTCTTTCATGCCATTTAAATATTATATTATTTTATGATTATTCTCTTGAACATATGGAGGATCTGAAGGTGAACATGAGAGAACTTTCTCAATCTTTGATTTGATATCTGCTCTTCATCAAGTGCAACCCATGATTCTTTGGTCTTCTTATTTGAATCTTCTTTTTTGAATGTTGTCCTTCAATGACATCAAGAGAATCTCTTTTTTACAATACTCTTCTTGAGTTAAGATGAATACCATTTAGATCAAGAGGATATGTTTGGAAGTGTTGTACCTCAACATTGTAAGTGGGCTAAGTTGCTTCGTTGTTTGGGTTTGGAAATGGTGGTATAGGTATTTTAGTGAGAGTGGATCTTTGAGATGGATGTGGTTGAGGTTGTGGTGGAGGTGGATGGTAGGGATAACATGGAGTTAAATATGGAGGATGTTGAGGAAAATATTGAGGATATTGTGGATTGCTCCCATAAGTACCTTGCCAACCTTGTTTCCAAGATTGGTTTTGGGCTTGAGATGGCCAAGGTTGTCAAGGAAAGAGTGTGTTCCAATTACTTTGGGATTTATGTGCACAAGCTTCAAATTGTGAATTAGGTTCTTGGATCATATCTGGTTGACTAGGTTGCCGTGGTCTTCTTGGATCTATATAATATAATTGTTTTGGTGATTGACATGCTCTATTTTCCTCTTGGTAAACTTCCTTCAACCTTGGTAATGGTGGGAAATATTTAATAACATGTGATTCTACATGGACAACATAAATATCAACATATTATTTTCGATCATCTTGCATTCTTAGCATTTCTACTTGTTTGCTTAGATTGTTAAGAATTTTTGTTTTAAAGTTATAAAGCAGATTTCCAAGTTCAACTTGACTTACCAATCTTGATGTTGATTTATTTACTCTTGCCCTTCCTCTTGATATGCACTTGCATATTTCACAAATTTCTTCAAATGATAATTGATATACATAACCTCTACTCATGAGATCAAGGAGATCAATCCACTCATCCCTAATTGTTCTAAGTAAGAGGGTTTGTAGTGTGTCAAAACCTAAATGATGCAATTTTTCCCTCTTAACATCATACATAAATCTCTCTATTAGATCCAGAATATTTTCATCTTACTTTTTAGTCATTCTAAAGATTTATTATTTAAGATCATTATCTTTATATTTTTCTAGAAATATCTTGCATATTATTCTGTGATCTTATTGAATTAGTCCCTAAACTCATGAACCACTTAAGAGCTATATCCTTCAATGTTGCTGGAAACAATCTAAGTTTTGAGTGTTTAGTAAGTAACCATAAGATCTAAAAATAATTTCAAATTCAAAGAGGAAGGTTTATGGATTCTCTAACCTCATACCATGGAAGTTGGCAAGGAAATATGGAGGGATGCTCTTCATATGAACACTAATATCACTATATTGAATGGGAAATCTAAGAGGGCCTTCTTTATTGTCATCATCTCCACCCATTTCTTCTACCTTCTTTGCCATCTCTTCTTCTTCTACTCGCAAAAGTTGATGGTAATGTGGTTCTTATGGCATCATGTGATCAAGTGGGGGGGGTTGGTATTAAAGAAGTATTTTTTTGGTTTTATAATTTTTTTTATAAGAATGCTAATACAATGCAATTTTTTTTGTCTTTCAAATGAAATATGCCTAACGAATTTTTTTTATTTGTGCATAAATTAAAAGAAATGAATCAATTGTGGAAGAAAATAATGCATGCTTTGACACCTCCCCGACAACGATGCCAAAAAGTGATGAACCTCAATATTGCAACAAGAATGTTGCAACTCCCAAGACTACCAACTTAAATTATCAACTCGAGGTTCATACAAACTTAGGAGTGTCGACACCATATGTGCAAAATGCAATGCGTTCTTTCGTTAATTTGATGCAATGAAGTGAATGCCATGAAATCCAAGCCTAAACTAATTGTAGAAATGGAAAGCAAACCTAGTTACTTTTACATAGAGGAAATCCTAGTTACTTTTTCAAAAAGGAAAGGTTATTATACTTTGCACGAATGTAAAGCTAAGTCTATTTGTATAATTGTAAACATTAACCTATAGAGTGTGAATGGTACACCAAAAAGAAGCCTAGTCTATGCAATAGAAATAACAATGTTAGAAATGGAAACCATAGCTTAATATGTATGAAACAAAATGAAATAATTCTTCAATCACTAAATTCAAGATATATTTTTTCAACAAAGTTCATAAGGTGCTTCATAAAATAATCATGAAAATCATCATTATGCTCTTCAAGACATGAATATGTCCATCAACCATAACTGCAGAGGTGAATTGCAATGGAGAAGAGGCAATGCTTAAGAGGTTGCTGGTTTTACTCAATCATGTTTTTGGAGCCTAGGGGTCATTATTCAAGCCTAAGGGAAAAAAACCAAGCTTTTGGAGCAGATCTGGTCAATTTTATACGTGATACAAGAGTGTTATAGGACTGCTATAGGAGGCCTTGGTTTACTACAGGAGTGAGATAACTTGTTGAATGCCCAATTAAATCAAATGAAAATGAGATGAAAAAAAAAAAAATCTTATTAATTAGGATATCCTAGGACTCCGTTCCAAGTGGAATCACTCCAAAATACCCCTGTTAACACGTGCTAAAAGATAACAGAAAATTACTACTCTCAAAATCGAAAATTCAAGAACTAATGAGCTAGTTAACTTACCAAATGCCTAACCAAATCGAGTGAAAATGCTATGGAGTAAATTTTTTTATTAACTTGAACGTTTTTATGACCCAATACAAGTGGAATCAACTCAAATGAATCTCATTAACACATTCTTAAAAATAACAGAATATTACTACTACTTTTATACAAGGGACTTCCAGAAATTTTAGATTTGTATACTAGTAAACCAATCCAAGTAGCTCAATGATGAATATGAATTTTCAAATTTGTTCTAAGGATGCATCATGATTGTGACTCTGTAAATAACCGGCAAAACAACTCACTTCAATGCTTTAACCAATATAAGCTACAACAAAAGAGACATGAACACTAAATGAAAAAATAAGAGATGCAAGTGAAAAAGACATTCAAAGAAAACAAAGAAATTGTACAAGAGGGATCTGAGGCTCCTGGGATGGCCAAGCCCAAGGATACTCATATTAATATGAAGGAAACTGAGCCTTAGAAGCTAAAAATGACACCAAACTTCATTATTTGAATCAATCCAAGTACATCCCTGCTGGAAATGAAAGTGGAACTACTAAATAACAAGTTTTCTCCACAAGAAGACTAAGAAATACATGCCTCTAGAGGTTA
Source organism: Pinus taeda (assembly GCA_000404065.3). NCBI lineage: Eukaryota > Viridiplantae > Streptophyta > Pinopsida > Pinales > Pinaceae > Pinus > Pinus taeda. The sequence goes on along the minus strand of APFE030224550.1, from coordinate 14,903 downwards.
ATTAGAATTGGTACTTATACAAAGTGATAAGGAAGCATTCTCCTTGAAAAGAAGCAACTTTCCCCTCCAAAATCCCTCAAAAAGTGGATTGTTATGAAACCAGCTCACAAAAGATAGAAAAGATAGATCAACACCTTAGAATTCAACCTCTTCAAGGGGGAACCTCCTTTACATTACACAAATGAATGATTCTTTGATGATTCCAATGACAAAACCTCCTTTCTATATATAGAAGTCTAAGGAATCACAAGTTGACCTAACAATAATAATATAAAGGCACAAAAATAACAATAGAGGGATTCTATGGGGCACGGTAATAACAATATGGGGACAATAGGGGCACACCAATATTAATAAGGGATACAACTACAATAGTAATGGGGTAATCACTAGTATTATAGGGACCTAACATGCCCCT